>JAMKQA010069756.1:0-18266 GCA_024699735.1 Posidonia australis | reverse complement strand
TTTTTGTAAATTCCATTCTATGTCTATCCAATGTGTAGTTAAACATAAATATGGAAAATTATTTGGACCAGTCCAAACATCACATGTTAATGATATTTTACATAATAAACTAAAAAATATTCCGATTAAATCTTTTTTATCTTTTTTAATGTTTTATAAATTATATTTCTTGTTGTATTTCTAGAAAAACTTTTAAACAGTAGATTTAAATAATTTTGCATACATGATTCAAAATTTTTAATTTCAGAAAAAGAAAATGGTTGTTCGTCTTGTACTATAAATTTAGTTATTCCTTCCTTAACTTCTTCTGTATTATATTTCCAATTAATTATACCACTAGATCTTATTTGTAATTTTGATTATTTTAAATTTGTGTTATTATCTTTATTATGTTTAGGTATATTTTTTTTTGTAAATGTCTAGATATATGACCTACACCCCTCCCCTAGGACATGTGTATGTGGTATTACAATAATTACAGTAACACCTAGTTTGATCTACAAGGTCTAATGTTACATGTTCCTAAACCCAAGAACTTTATTTCCAATGTTTTTTAGTAGCTGTGGACTGTGTAGTATGTGTTGGGATTGATTAAGGCTGATCTGACTCTATACTAGGGATATGGTCATGGCTACCAACATTACCAATATTTTCCATTTTAATATAAAAAATGAATATAAAATAATAAATCCTTAACCCACAAAAACCAAAATCCAAAAATGAAAGGATTAGAAGTAAAGAATTTGGAGGGATTAGAAGTAGAAAAATTTTGATGTTGCTGACTCAGCTAGTGTCGCATAGAGACTGGAGACTAGAGTGGAATCTAAAGCTAAGCAACGAAATCTTTACTTGAAAATTGGGAGAAATTTGTAGTAGAGAAAGTTGTACTAGAGAAGAGAAGAGAAGATTGAATTGTGAAAAAAAATGAATGGGGGTGGGGGGTATTTATAGGATAAAAATAGTGATTTAAAAAAAAAATTAAAAAAATGGTCGTTGCATAGCAATAGTCATATTTGATATTTCCAACCATTGCATGGCAACAACTGGAATTTGCAACAGTCCAAAAAATTATTGCTTCTTTTTCTTATTTTATGGGCCAGGCTCAACCTGGCCCATTAGGCCTTGTTATTTATTTTTATTTTTTTTCAAACGGGCCAGGCTGATTTTTTTCAAACGGGCCGAGCCAAGCAGCCCGACCCTGTTATATTTTTTTTTGTTTTTTTTCACTATTAGCGGGCTGGCCTGGCTGGGCCCAACCCAAGGTGTTGTTGCAGGCCAAAATGGGCCTACTTAATGGGCCTTGGCGAGCTTGACCATTAGGTCCGGCACGGCCCACAGCCCACGACAGGCCTGGCCCGGTCCAGCCCACGTTTTTTTTTTCGGGTCCGTGCTGGACTGGGCCCGGGTTGGGCCGGCCTGGCCTAATTTCCATGTCTACTTTTGGGCAATGATAAACAAGGATGGAGAGAGAGGATCCCCTTGCTTAAGTCCTCTAGAAGATTTTAAGGAACCACACTAATTGCCATTAACAATAGACATGAACCAGTTGTTAGACAAGGTCCACCAAACCAATTCCATAAACTTGATGGGAAAAACAAATTTTCGTAGCACCGTGAAAAGGAAAGGCCATTCAAGTCTATCATAAGCTTTCAACATGTCTAATTTTAACACAATATTTCCTCCCCTACACTTCTTGTCAAGATCATTAATAACCACTTGAGCTAGTTGAATGTGGTTGAAAATATCTCGATCCATAATAAACCCTACTTGCTCTTCACTAATTAGGTGAGGAAGAGTTGAAACCAGGTGTAGACACTCTGATTTTGAGGTGGCTCATAGGTAAACTCTCCAGATGTTGCTTTGGATGCGGGAAGCTCAACCACTTTTGAATCCTACTCAACCTTTTTAACTAGCCAGAGATCATCGCACAAACCGATCACAAGCCTATGGCCTAATCAGCAATTCAGGCAGCTAGTAGAGAGCACCAATGTGGAGCACTTGACTGGAGCACCAAGTAGGATCACTATAATGGCGCACCTAGTTGAAACACCAAGGTGGCACACCAAGCTGGCGCACAACCATTTTTCAGGGTGCTAGCTGCTAGCTTTCCATCTCCCGTGCTTGTAACCCTCGCCAGCGGATATTCCATGCGAATCTACATCAAGCTCTTCGTTTGCGAGGTTGTCTGCATCTCATGGGAGTTACCCTTGTGGAACTCTATAAAAAGACCTCCATTGGCAACCATTTAGGACTCTTGGTTAATCCATTCACTTATTCCTAGCAACCCACTCTCGTTTTCCTGAAGATATCCTTGCACACCAGAGCATCCTCAGCCAATCCAAAGCAACAAGGAAGTTTATCTTTTGCCTTCAAGGAGGAAACACCACAAACAAGGTAAGACTCTTCCTCCTCTTTCACTTATCCTTTTATTTAAGCTCTAGATATTACACTGTATAAAAGCATGCAAAGAACTAGATATATGATCTATTAGTAAGCTGTTTTCATGTTGTTTTTATGATGAGATGATTGCTCCTACATGTATATTCACAATGCTTCTATGCCATGATTTTGCATCATGTAATCTCTATTTTTACATACTGAATCTTGATGCATGCAAATGTTTGCTATGAAATGAGCTGCAAATACACCCTTTACATATTCACCATCTTTATGATTGTGTGGTTCTTCAATTCATTGCATACTCCTTAGAATCTACTATGCAATAATTTCAGTCTTTAACCAATGATCTTGCATGATTTAAGATAAATGATAAAAAGACATTCATTGCTTGCTTTTCATCATATTTTAGCTTTTTACCATCTGAATAATCAATTTGGTTAAGATAAAGCACATTTCATCTCTTGTATCTGGACCAGAATCTAAAATAAGACTGCAGTCTGATTCAGATATTCTGGAGTGCACCACACTGGAGCACCAAGGTGGCGCACCAAACCAGAGCACCATCCTGGTGCACCAGTCTGATCAGAGAGCAAATCATCATCTTTGCATTATGACCTGCATGCTTTCTCGGGTGTTTTTGACTTTGATTTTTATTGTGTTGATTCACTGATATGTCATGTCTTTGCATGCATGATTTCAGTCTTGGATGACACTGTTTTTAAGTTTTTTTGCATCTTGCATATTCAGCCAGTTGCTGAAATTTGGTGAGCTAATTGCCCCATGAACTCCTATTTGGGAGGTTCTTATGCAACAGTCCATGATCCAGAGCTGGATAGCATTGGCTGAACCTTGTTGTTTTTCTTTACTTAGCATGAGGATGGTGTGGTCTTGTGTGAGGCGTACAATCCTTGAGCACAAGACCCATATTGTGTTTTCATGTTTGGACTTTGATGTATAATTATGTTGCATTCTCTGATGAGTTTGCAAGTTTACAAGATTTTTACATTGCATGGCATTTTGGTTTACTGCGGATCTATGATTTCCTCTGGCACACTTTCCTGGCACCCTAGTAGAGCACATAGGTGGCGCACCAGACTGGAGCACCAGTCTGGCGCAACACACAGGCGCAACAGCCTGTTTTCTATTGCACGCAGTAGCTTTTGGCATGGTATTTAGCATGTTTCCCATTTGGATTGGCTTTTGGTTTTCTCTGGTTGCCTTCCTGGATATATTAGGAAGACCCTATTTTGTTTTATGCCCTTTTCATGCATGATAGATCATGTTTTGCATATAGTAAAGCAAATATGAAAATCACTCGATGTTGTTAGATCTTTTGATCATATCCGTGCAATATCCTTGCACCGGTGCTTGACCCATTATATAGGTGACATTTCTGAGTATTAGGACACACCCTACAGTCCATACACCCATGTTTAGCGTAAGGCACCAGTCATATCTAGCATGGCATTGCATATCGCCCTCGGGCGTACAGAAAATGCTGAAAAGCCAACATTCCATACAAGTAAATGAGAAACCCATTAAAAGACTGACTTTCGGGCGCACGAGGGTGCCTAATACCTTACTCATGCGTAATAGGGATCCTTGCCCATTTCTGCTTCATGTAGACCTTTTCCATTCGTTTTATTGCATGATTTGAATGTTTTTAAGCGGTTTTCCTCGTCTTCCGTTTTTAAATAGACTAGGTGGCGACTCTCACATTTTATCATTTTTTTTTGTTATTTTTGCCGTGACTTAGCAGACCCTCGTGCATTTGGCCTTTCGCGTCAAACACGAGGTTGTCGCCGGCATGGTTACATCAGGCGGTTATTAAGAATTTTAGAAACAACCTTGGATAGTACACTGCCCACATTGATAGGCCTAGACTGAGCAAAACTGGAAGGGTGCTCGACCTTTGGAATCAAACAGATTAAGGATGCTGAGATGCTGTGATGCATAAGGCCCCCAATAAAGAAATACTTGACCAAATCAACCACGTCCTCAATAATGTCCCAAGCCCTCAAGAAGAAGGTGATATTAAACCTGTCAGGTCCAGCACTTGCGTGTGTGAGCATAGACTTCAACATGGCTACAATTTCATCCTGGTTTGGAGCAATCGTAAGTCTCTTTGAATCAGTATCAGACACAATTGTAGGTATCTCCCTCAAGATATCCTCCTCAAACTCACAACCTTCTGATTGGAAAAGCCTTTGAAAGAAGCCCATTGCCTCATCTTGAATGTCCTTCATGTTTGTCAGGTAGTTCCCATTCCCATCCTTAATAGCATGAGATATTAGTAGGTGTTTACCTCTTGGGATTGCCCTAATCTTCTTCTTCCTCTATGAAAATAGAATTCAACATAATACTATAAGAAGCAACTCTATTAACACACCAACTACTGTAAGAAACAAGCTTTCATGTAAAAGGATGAGGATGGGAAAGATTGAAGCATCACGTTACATAAACTTAAAAATTCCCAAAAATAAAAGAATAAAAGGAATTACATACTTGGAAGCTCAAAATGTAGTAGTTGTAGGAACATATCTTGCTCACCATTAGTATACAACATGGTATCTAGAAGATCACCAAACCACATGATACAACCCTTTGGATTAATATCACTCAAATAAAGAGCAACATAGGCCATGCAAGAACAATTACTCAAGCATTCAACTCTATAACCCTCGAGGCTCATATTCTTGTCAACTGTAGCATCCAATGTGTTTGGTAACTTCACTCCGATGACACGAAAACATTCTTCTTCCTTGTTGCAATTCAACTTCTCATTCCTCTCATAATCTTGAGTGAAATCTCTGTTGGTCCAAGAGCTATTCTATGAATCCTTTATGGCATTGGCAAAGTTCTCGACCATGGATATCACAAACACCATTTGGACCATACCTATTGTAAGTATCACATTCATCTCCTTGTGAAGTTGTGTGGATGTCCATCTTGGAGCATCACCAGTCCAAATGCTATGAACTGACATACCATTTGAGTACAGTTTTATATGAGAAAACATGCCTTAGGGGATGATCTCAAAGTCATAGGAGACTTTTGTTTTGTTGTCAGTGTAAATGTACGTGAAATATTTGAAATTAGCAATCATTTGTGGAATACTGTTCAGGCAATGACCATTCCATTAACCAACACAATATTTTTTTTTGTGTCGACTGGTTAGGTGGATCTCGTTTGCTCCACCAGAATACATCTTCCTTGTGAAAGACTCTACGGATGGGTCATCCTTGGATTTCCAAGACATGAAGTACCATTTGTGACCAGATTTAAATCAATTCCATTCTTCATGCCTTGGAGACGTGTGTTTATGAGATAATTGAAACTTTGCCATATAAGAACACCATCAGGTTCAATGATGATGGCAAGATTGCTTGAATCCAAAAGCTTAACTACAGGATTGCCAATGCTATTTGAACCTTTTGGAGTGGTTGAATTGGATGACCAAACAACAACAACATCGCTATTGTTATTACTATTTTTTCATGTCTGATTTTACAGAAGGACGCGAATACCACTGTTGGTGATCTACAGGACATCTGATGAATATTTGATTGGAATCTGACTATTGGCAACCCAAAAAATTGTTTTAGTAGAAAAGTTGTTCCATATGCCCAATATCTATTTTTGGAACTTTTGGGGTAGAAGAAACCAAGAACAAAGATCCCACTTTCTGATACAATGATTTCTCCATCTGTCATCAACTAAGTCTAGTTGATGCCATCTCTTGTACGTAGTATTAGAGGTCGAGCTGAGTGAAAAGAAAACGAGGAGATAAAGAACAGCACTTGAGCCTCTCATTGGTAGCTAACAAGAACAAACAGTGGATTCTGAAGAAAATTAAAAATGGTAACATTCCCTTGAGTTCTCTTTTTTCAGCCCACTTGGCTTGTAAGTTGTAGGAATAATTCAATCTGACATGCAATATCCCAGCATGAGCTTTGAATTTCCTTGTCACTTGTTTTTGAAGTAAAATGAGTGGTTGGACAAGTGTAACTTTGAACAGGAGATTGAGTCAAGAAAGCAGTTGAGATGATAATTAAAAAGAAAAGAATGAGCTTAATAACATGAAAAACAATGGAATTTTTCATGAGATGCAATTTAAGTGGAACATCATAACATTGATTTTTTGAAATTGTGAAAATTATTTGCTTCATGAAAAACTAGAGTAGAACATTTTAACATCGTATAGTGGGTCCTTTTCTAGGTATATGGCACCTTAAACTTGGAAGGACTTGGCTCATCCACGATTTAGGCTTTGTTTGAATATAATTTTGGAATAGATTTTGGATGTAAAATTTTGATTCTGTGTACGTGAGTCGAGGTAGAATAGTTATAAGATTATGGATGTAAAATCTGAAGAATATTGTATCTATTTAGATATAGGATTTTGACATTGATTTAGATGTAAAAAGTGAAGCAAAAGATAGATCCTCCTATAATCAATCTAAAGTTTGAATTCTCAAACAAAGGATTCTTCCATGATTAATTTAAAGTTAGATTCTCAAATGAAGTATTCTCCTATAATCAATGTTGTCTATATTTACGTGCATAATCTATCATATCAACCATCGTTTGGTAATGATTTTGGCCATTATTCAATTATGAAAGAAACTATCTTCCCCGAATCATAGCCAAACGGTGCCTTAGAGGTAAAAAGGTTTCACTGACGCCATCGATCTCCTTAAAGGCTCCTCCTTGGTTTGCTTTCAACCACCTTAGACTCTCTAGTAGAAATTCTCAAAAGAAGCCCCTTCTTTTTCATAGATGCAATGTTAATCTTAGTATTGACTGTTTGTTAGCATAGAATTTTAAAACCGTCTCCCTAATCATATCAGTTGGCAGTATTCATATGAAACTTCACTAATCTATCAAAGACCATGTTTGTAAAGAAGCAGGGATTCGAGTTCTACATGCAATCTAACAAACAGTATTAGCTGAAAATATCCAAAAAAGAATCTCTGATATGTTTTCTTCAAGCTCTCCAGGTTTACATGTAAGAATTTCCAAAATATCTATACACAATACATTGACATGTACCAGAAGACGTAAAGAAAGGTTTGTTTCTTCAAATCGACATGTGTAAGCATCGCAAACGAAGTTCACCCAATGCAACAAAAGTATATCAAGTATTGTTTTCATCCTCACTTCCATCGGTTTGCAATCAAAGTTCAGACTATGCAACTGAGGCAACCCATGGGAAGTACATCTTCTACCTGACATCCATAGCTGTAATTGTTACCATACACGCAGATCCTGATATCAATCCACTACTGGAGGAATCCGTTCCATGCGGAAACATTGCATTACAGAAACCAGGTTTCTTGGGTTGAGGAAGGGTCATTCTGTCACTTTCCAGCATAAGGACTATTGATGACATTGTTGGTCTATCCTGTGGTCGTTCTTGCACACACAGGAGCCCAATCTGTACATATTTCATAACCAGAGAATCGGGGAATGGAGAAAGTACCTTCTTATCAAGCAATTCTGAGTTATTGCCCTCATTCCATAGTTTCCATGCCTGAAACAATTTACTTTGTATTAATTAGTTGGTCATAAGTTAGCTAAACCGTACATGAACAAAGATCCTAATAATGATACATACGTAACCTAATAGAGTGAGGGCCGCATCTGACTCAAGTATGATGTTGTTCTTCATCCCGCTGATAATCTCTAATAGTAGTACCCCGAAGCTAAATACATCAGATTTCATTGAGAAGATGCCCTTCAATACATATTCAGGAGACATGTATCCACTGCATACATCAACAGCGCCAAAAATTAAATTAAAATAAAAAAAGAAGACATACTAGAATTATAAAGCTAAGTCATTAAATTTTCTTTACTGTCAATCAAGCAGAACATCTAAGTTAAATGTGCTTACTACGTTCCAACTACGCTTCTTGTCTTTTCCTTGAGTTGATCTGTTTTGAAAATTCTTGCTGTACCAAAGTCGGAAATCTTGGGATTCATATCCTCGTCGAGAAGGATGTTGCTTGCCTTGAGATCCCGATGAACAATTCTCAATCTCGAGTCCTGATGAAGGTATAGAATGCCTCTAGCGATACCTGATACGATGCCAATGCGAGCTTTCCAATCCAACAATTGAGATTGCTTTTTATCTGATATAATTTTCAATCAATTAAGCATATAGATCGCTACATCAAGATATTACAAAATCTGTACCTAAACTAATTAAGGGCATGCATATAATGTAACTCAAAAGTTAAAGTTATTTCGATATATAGTTTCAATTATTCAGCGTGAATTGGTGGGCTAGATATTTTCATCAAGATATACTAACCGAATATAAAAGAGTCTAAACTTCTGTTAGGCATGTACTCGTAGATCAAGATCCTTTCATCCCCTTCAATGCAACAACCAAGAAGGCGAACGAGATTTCTGTGTTGAAGTTTCGCAATTAACGTGGCCTCGTTCATGAATTCTTCAAACCCTTGCAGGGAATCCCTGGACAACCTCTTTACTGCAATCTCTTGCCCATCTCTGAACTTACCCTAAACAACGATTATGATATTTAGGTTATTTTTTGCATAAACTATTGAAGCTAGCACAATGCCTTTTCAATGTAACAAGAGTCACCTTGTACACCGGTCCAAATCCACCCATTCCAAGCTTGTTCTCTATGCTGAAGTTGCCAGTGGCAGCAGCTACCATTTCAAAACTGAGCAACGGCAGCTGCATCTCCTTTCTGTCTTTTCTTGATTGGAACACTTCTGATGCACCTGGTAACCAATATAAACTTCAATGCCACGGCTGAACAGGTTATTCAGTGTCTTTGACGTTTGAAGTTAACACATACTCAACATTATAAAAGTAGACCAACCTAGACCTAGATTCTTAACTTAGCATAAATGTAAGCATGAACCTGCTTTTGTATATTTAGCATATCTATAAGCATGAACCTTCTTTTGTATCTTAAAAAGATTTCCAGTCTACCGTATCTAGGTGTTTCCAGACCACCGTATGTTCTTTTTCAGGTTATAGGTACGTTGCAATCAACACAATGGAAACCTCTTAATAATTTTCCCTTTTTCAGTACAAATTCATATTGGATTATTCTGTCCCAATCATATCTTAAAAGGATTTCAATTCGAGTATAGATCTGTTATATATGTAACTCTACCTCTTAACGAAGATCCCACCAAGTTTTGTCCTTGCCTCCCCTCCAATGTGGAGGGCGGTCCAGGTGTTCCTGAGATACAAAAAAGAAGAAGATATGTTATACTTAACAAGGGATCGACATTTATTGTGATTCGACTACAATGAAGACTTCGTATATATCATGCAAGTTTGGGCATTCAATGGCTTGTTCTTAGTTTAACTGTCAAACTATCCTTAGAATTAGTGTGAATCAAAATGCTTTCTATTTCCTGCATTGAGTTAGTCTTTTGTGGACGGAATTGCTTGGTTCAATCTCTACCTACTAATATTTAAACAAGAAGTCTTGGATCGCATAGTCTTGCTCACACTAAATTTAAAGGCATTGTTTGACCCGTTTTCAAACCATAGACTCAGTATGATCCACATACGATGAAAAAGAGAAGACTCTTGGATCGCATGCATAGTCTTTCTTACATTATAAACTTGATGATAGAGAAGATGGATGTACATAGGTGAAGTCTAAGGTGCCCACAACAAATAAAAGTCAAGATGGGTGAGCTAAATCTAGATTAAAAAATCAACAAGATGTTCAAGTCTAAGTACCTCTTTGGCTTATTTTCTTCCTCCAAAAAAATGTCCAACATAATGCCACAAGAACTAATAGTCCTAAGATAACTGCCACGACTACCACTATTGTTCTTGTTTTCCCGTCAAGCCCACCTGTATTGTCTGAAAGAAAGAAGAGGGCTTCTTTTTAAACAAGAATCCATATCCATGCATCATATATTCATTTGTCAAGCTTTGAATGGATTTGAAATAGCTTACGATACATGTACACACACATGATGTACTTGGAAGAAAGAAGCTAGCTTCATGTTAAAGAAGCAGAAGAAGAATAAAAGCCCATATCCATGCATTATATATTGATAGAATTACGTAAGCTATAAAGGAAAAAGATATATAAATTAACAATACACGCATACATACCAGGAAGCTCAGAACGTGGTAGTCGTAGATACAGATCTTGGCCACCCTGATCAGACAACTTTGTATCCATAAGATCACCATACCACATGATACAACCCCTTGGAGTAATATCACTCAAATAAACCGGAGCATAGGCCGTGCAAGAGCAATTACTCAAGCATTCAACTCTGCAATCCTTAAGGCTCATACCTTTATTAACGACGGAGTTGAACGTGTCTGGTATCTGTCGTCCTTTCACCGGCAAAAACCCTTCTCCCTTGCTGCAATTCAACTTCTCCTTCCTCACACATCCCAGAGTGAAATTCCTGTTGGACCAAGAGTCATTAGACTTGGGTTGAAATCCCTCGTAGCACCGACAAAGATGTGGATCTTGACTAGCACAAACACCATTAGGGCCACATGTAGAGTAAGTGCTGCACTCACTTTCCCGTGAAGTCCAATAGGTAGTCCATGAAGGGTCGTCAACTCTCCAAACGTAACGTGCCCATGTACCATTAGGATACAAAGTATGTCTCCCAAACACACCACTAGAGGTGACGACGTCGCTATAGTAGACGTGCGTTTGATTCTCGACGTACAAGGGTCGCAAATCTGGGTAAGTCGCAATTCGAGGGGTAGAGCTGAAATAATGACCATTCCAGGGTCCTGTACGATACACCGTCGTCCCCTTCCTCGTCGTGTACATCTCGTGTGCACGTCCGGCGTCCATCTTTACCATATAATCTCCGGGAGACGGGTCGTCCTCAGATGTCCACGACGTGATGTACCAGTCTTCACCCGTTCTTAGGTCCAACCCGACCTTCATGCCCGGGAGCATGTTGTCGGTTGGATGCTCGAAGCTCTGCCAAATAAGGGCACCGACAGGTCCCTCGGTGACGACAAGATTTCCAGAATCTAAAAGCTTTACTACGGGATCGACGACAGAATTTGTGGTCGAATTGGATGACCAAACAACAACATCACTAGCAGAATTGTTTGGCGTCTGATCCCGCAAAAGGATGAGATTAGCATCGCTTGTGATCTTGAGAACGCCAGATGAGTCTCTGATTGGATTTTGTCTATTGGCAACCCAGACGACTGTTTCGTTAGAGAACGTGTACCACATGCCGAGGTACCGATATCTCGATCTTCCGGGGCTGAAGAAGCCAAGAACATAGCCACCATTGGCTGAGACAAGGGTCTCACCATCTCTGATGAATTGGGTCTGGTTGAGAGTGTCTCCTGCACTGGAAGAAGTTGAGAAGATTGAAGAGAAAAGAAAGAGAACTATAACAAGAAGAGCACTACTGGAATGTTTCGTTGGCATCTCGGTACTGTTATGCACTCATACTCTTGGGCAGTGGAATTTGAAGCCAGCCAACCAGCTACCACTCGTTCGTCAAGTTGGAACAAGTATACAAGGCTTATTCAAAGCATGCGTATAAAATTCGTTGCGGAAGTTTCTTACAGAAGAAACGTTCAAGATTCTTCTTTTCGTTTGCGCTGGAAAAAGTCGGAAGCTTTGACCATCATATGTACAGAACGACTTTATTATTGGTTAAAATATAGTTGTCTCTTCCAAGGTGAAAAAACAAAGTTCCAATAAGACTCTGTTTGGTATTGATTCTGGTACTTAAGATTCAATATCAAACAAGAAAATAGACTTGGTTTAATTATAGAAGCCGTCACAACTTTTGTCATACACATTCGACAAAAACTGAAAGTTAGGTGAGTGAACTTTTAGTTAGAAATTAAATTCTGTAAAAGAATTATAAGCCAAAATTTTTACCAAGCACATTCTAAAGTTCAAATTGATATTTGACTTGAGCAAAAAAGAGCCAATAGGCACATGTAATAGGAATGGGCAGGATATATATTTACATAGGGGGGGATACAGACGTGTTGACCAAGCATCTAATGTGTCGACACACAAGTGCTCGGCTTGAAGCTTCGTCGACACGTCAAAGTCAGTCACATCCAGCATAGTTTTAGGCATACCTCAGTTGAGCGAGAGAATGGAACAATTTTCCAGGCGACACATGTGCTCTCATGTCAATATGCCTTGACATCCGTAACCTCTTTAACCAATTGGACGATCTGCCTGCAACAAGATAAATACATATATATACAATGACCGGATAAACGGAAAACTTCACACTCATATGAAGAATGATAAAAGAGTTGTTGCCTATGTTGATATGCCTTGGTTTTTGGATCCGATTAGGATGCGTTTAGGATCCGATTGTCTTTGTATACGCCTTTATATAGTCCAGATGTGTTTTAGGGCATCAATTGTTTTTTTCTCTCATTGAGAGTTTCGGTTTAGGGTAGCATGGGTTTCCTTTTTGTAGCTGTTCATTCTTCTTATTGTGTTTTTGAGAGTACACTCTTGCATTTTTTTTTTCATCTTTTCAACATAATAGAATCTCCCTTATCACTTTCGTGGAGTAAGTATAGTCGAATCATCTAATTTTTTGTATTTTCATTTGTTCTTCTAGTTTTCTTCTACTACCTGTTTGTTTATTCCACTACAATCAAACAAATTTTTCTAACAAATCATTTTGGCATTTTTTTTTCCCATCTTTTCGACATAATAGAATCTCCCTTGTCACTTTCGTGGAGTAGGTATAGTCGAATCATCTAAATTTTTGTAGTTTCATTTGTTCTTCTAGCTTTCTTCTACTACGTTTTTTGTTTATTCCACTACAATCAAACAAATTTTTCTAACAAATCACTCTAGCATTTTTTCCCATCTTTTCGACATAATAGAATCTCCCTTATCACTTTCGTGGAGTAGGCATAGTCGAATCATTTAAATTTTTGTATTTTCATTTGTTCTTCTAGTTTTCTTCTACTACGTTGTTTGTTTATTCCACTACAATCAAACAAATTTTTCTAACAAATTGGTATGTAGATATATGTCGATTCTCTGTAAAGGACATTGGCATGTAGTGTGGTGAATTTTGAGATATTTAATAGGCACTACTACTTGAAGTCTAGAATTTGGTAAGATCATGGATGATTTAGTTGACTATGTTGATGTAGATTTTGTTGGAAATTGTGACAAGAGGAAATTTTTCACAAGTTATGTATTCACTATTGGTGATTGTACTATTAATTGAAAAGCTATACTACAATCTACAAGTGCTTTGTCTAAAGCAAAGCCAAAGTTTACGGTAGCTTAGAAGGAGTTAAAGAAGTATTTGTTGTTCACTATGATAATAAAAGTACAATCCCCCTGACAAAGGATTAGATATTCACTAGGAGAACAAAGCATTTTGACGTAAAGTATCATTTCGTGAAGAATCAGAAGATTGGTACTACAAAAAATTCAACTGATATGATAACAAAGACCCATGCACAAATTAAGTTTACTAAATGTGTAAACTTGGTATTTACTTTATAGCCTATTGGCAAAGATAGAGAGCATTGTAGTTTGTTTCCACTATATCGCTATTTTGTGAGGGAATTCAAGTTAATGTAGAGATTTGTTGATATGTCTTGATTTTCACGACTTGTTTAACCAATTAGAAGATCCGACTACAATAATATAAATGGATATATTGTGATTCGATAAACAATCTGATTACCTTTGTAAGTGTCTATATATAGATGAGATGTGTTTTAGGACATCAATCTTTTATCTCATTAAGAGTTTAGGTTGTGGATAACACACGTTTTGTAACATCCTAAGATTTAGTCTCACATTATTTAGAAAAAAAGTGAGTGGGGTTAAATAAAGGCTACGATTAACTAGCATATCAGCTTTAGTTTAAGTATTTTAGACTTAGTTGTTGAGCCTAAGGTTGTTGTGGGCTAGTTGAGCTTAGGTTGTTACATATAGTATCAGAGCTTGGACTAGTTTAAAAAATGGAAACTAAGTACTACACTCAATGAAGTGGCTAGAATCCTACATAGCCTAGTTATAATTGTGGACTCCGACGTAGATGTCAGATGTTCAAATGAGAGATATTGTAATATTTCAAGATTTAGTCTCGTATTGCTTAAAAGAAAGTACATGGGGTTAAATAAAGACTATGATCAACAACCATATCAACTTCAGTTTAATCATTTAAAGCTTGGTTGTTGAGTCTGAAATTGTTACAAAATAGTTGGCTCTAGGTCGTTACATATTTCCTTTTTACGACTATTGATTAACTCATAATTCATAGATATTTTATTTTCATATTTATTGATTAATGTATATAAATAATGCTACTTGAGGTGTTTTGTGTACAATTGCAAAATTTAGAGAAAAAAGGAGAAAGAATAAATGTACTAGAAAAGAAGAGATTTTTGCTTGAAAAATTTTAAAGCTATGTCGAGAGGTCAAATGCATATTTTCCACGTACGTTAATATTGAAAAAAAGATCAACTAATGAATTAACAAAGACAGAGCTCATCTCAGTTAATGTGTAAGCCTCTCAGACGTCTGATTGCACAATTGACGCCTCTTAGGCACTTGTGGAGGATATTTTTGACTCAATCTTTGGTGGATATGACTCTCACTTGTAAATATTTTGTATTCAAAATTAAAAATCAAATTTTGTACTGTTTCTGACATAAGCAAATCTCTGTAAATTTATAAAAGGATCCTTTATGTAGATCTAGGAAAAAGTTTCTACCTTCTAAGCTTAGAATTTTTTTCTGTGTTGTGGAAGAGTCTCAAGTATTATTCCAGCTGTAATCTTAAGTTTTTATTAATTTAAGTTCATTTTTTCTTTTAATTATGTCTTGCATCTCTCATTCTTTATCGTTTATTTTGATGTTTCTTGTTATCATGTTTTGCTAAGTCTTTAGTTCTAGGATTAAGATGAAGTTTATGTGAATTGAGATGTTATGATTAAGTTTTGTTCTTTCTCTTGTACTCTATTGCTATAATTATGTAGATTGGATGTATATTACATCGATCACTCTTCATTCGATAAATTTTGATAGACTAATATTGCATTAATCTTTTTAGTCTATGCTTAGGGAAGAATGATTTGGGAATTATATATATAATCTTAGATCTATCACATATCATTTGATTTATTTGATTCTATGTGTTTTTATTCTTTACTTGATATTCTATGATGCATAGCATATAATATATGTTTGTTAGGGTAAAAATCATTTAATCAAATATCGAGATTTAAAATAAGAGACAGAGTAAATTTACTTATGCATTCTCAACATTAAATAAATGGATTCGAAATCCTAGATATATTTTAATTAATTTGATTGCACCCTAATAGTCTAGTATTAGATTTTTCTTTTCACATCAACTTCCTTAAATCTTTTTCAATAATTGATAATAAATCGTTATTTTTAAAACAATTTTCTCTATAAGATTGACCCGTGCATACCGACGTGTTACTTTGTATGTCATGCACTTCCGTAAAACATATTCATCAACTATTCCTTCTTGGGTTCATGACTTTGAAAGTACATCTTTTGTATTTTCCCTCTTTTAATAGAACATTCGTAATCTCCCATGGAGTAGGTATAACAGAGCCACATAAATTTCGATATTGTCTTTTTGTCCACATTTTCTTTAACTGTATGTTTTGCATATTCCATTGCAAAAGTACGAATTTTTCTCACATGGATACGCTACTTCAATAGTATCATATGAAGAATTGAGAATCTACATTGATTGAAAATAGCATTAATGAGTGAGATATATATTGTTCCGAGTCAAAATCCTACTTACAGAGAAAAGGTTCTGTATGCTGGAGAGCATCTCACAGAAGTCCTCTTTGCAATAATATAACAAAGAAATTTAAGAGACCACAGTTCTGTGCAGAAAAGGACAAACCTATTTTCAAAATCCAATGTTATTGGCTTCCTCTTTAATTGCTTCTCATAACAAATTCCATTGTATTTCTTGTTATTGAGCGCATTCTTTTCCTTTGAATTGTCTTCTCAACTGTTTTCTTGACTTAATGTCCTGTTCAAAGTTATAGTACCAGTCCACCTTTCAATTTATTGTATTATATTCCTCGAAGCCATGGGATCCACCACTGTCCACTGTGTGCTTATTTCTCTTCATCAGCCCAATAGTTGGTCCCAAGCTGTCCGCCTGAAAATTAATCCTCTGTACATAACTTGTCACTAAGGATAGGAAGCATTTGACTAGAAGAGGATTCATGAGTGCATATGCAATTTTGTTGACCAAAGATGAACTATGAGTAAGAAGTCATCTTCAAGCTTGATTGCAAACAAAGTGAAAATCCACTTGCATATGGTTAATGTCGACATGGAAAAGTAGATTACCATTCAAAGATCCATTTTCCAAGGTTATCACTCAATCCATCAAACAAGTATAATTCATTCAATATACGACAATTACTCTAATAGGAGTGTTACAAGTTCGAATTAATCCCAACAAGTTTAGAATTTTTTGAACAAACAAAGTTATCACTTTACATAATGGTTGACTAATGGTGCGTTTGGGATAGTTAATGGGAGAAGTCAGCTTTTAGTTGTGATTGTGCTAGAAGTTAGCTTTTGGTTAGAATTATAAAAGTCAACTTTTATTGTAAATGGTAGAAACTTATTTGACAAAATAAAGACCTATTTTAAATTCTAGTTTTGATGTTTGTGTGAAGATAGGAAAATTTCCATGAATATGGATATTATATTTAAGTAATAACAAATCTTATGGGATGGCGGATGAAGAGACAAAAATCTCATTTCCCGCTTCAGGCTAGAAGTTGACATTCTCTTACTTCTAGATTTGTGAAAGATCTACTTATTTATTGTTTCAAAAGTTGCTTAATTGTAGGAAGCTAGTTGTTGGAGGAGATTATTTGGAACAATCATTGGACCATTTCAACTACATACCCAAACACAACTTAAGACAGAAGGAACCCAATTTCACTAAGAAGAGAGAGAAACCATGTTAATTGTGCATTAGTGTTGGCCAATCCATATTCAAACTCGAGGAGTGGGCAACATCAGATTATTGTAAAAAATTGAGTGCTAGTAATATGAACCAAATAGATCCCTTAGAAAAGATACAGTAACAAACTTAAAGAACTTCAGAGTGGACACCATCAAAGTAAGCAGAAGAGAGTGATATCAGTAAACCAAGAGAAAGCAAGAAGGTTCTCAACCACACAATCACACAAATCAAGTCCATGGTGCTTGTTTTAGACCATAGAGAGACTGATAAAGCATGAACACATGGTCAACGTGATCTTAAGGTGTAAATCCCAACGATTGACATTGATATAAATTCATTGAGATATCCATGCAAAAATTGCATTGTCGGGGTTGAGTTGTTGAATTGGCAAACCATGGGATATAACTATTGATAAACGTAAGTTTTGGCTAGGGGAGAGGTTAGCTGTGTGCTCTTGCGAAAAGCTGTGCAACTCTCTGTGCCCTAACGCTGTGTGCTTTGCCCTTTCCGATGGGGCCTGATCGTCGACTCTCTGGGCGATCCACCTACAACCTGCGCTCTCGCAAGGTCCCTGCGGATGGTGTGGCTCCTCTTGGGGGCCCTTTGTCCGTTATAGTGCACCGGCGGTCGGTAACTCTTCTCCCCCCTTCCCCGTCGATTTCCCTGGCTTAGGGTAGTCGGAAGAGGAAAGTTTCCCCCCTTTCTCCTCCTGTCTCGGACTTCGATGATCGGAGGTGTTCTTATCCTCCTGCGAAGTCCCGGCGGGGTCGATCCTCCTGCGAGGTCCTCCGATCTGGTAGATCTGGGGTTTTATCGATTATCTCTGGTGATATTTGCTATTTTTGTTTTGATTCGTTGGTTGCTGTGGATCTTTTTG
>JAMKQA010069755.1:0-22263 GCA_024699735.1 Posidonia australis | reverse complement strand
TCCCCATTCCCATCCACAAGACGCCGGCCACCCATCCCGTCGGACGAGATGGGGAGGCACGGGCCTCCGTCGGTGGTGGCACGGGAGGGAGAAGAGGAAGAAGAAGAAGACAGGGGAAAGATGGCGGAAGTTAAGGCTCGCATAAAAGAAGGAAAAAGAGGAAGAAAAGAAAAGAGAAAATAATGGCACGCAAACTGAGACAGCTATGCATCCTCCAACCGAACTCCAAATAGGTCCCAAATCACAACTAGATGCACAGAAAATCACCCACAACCACACACAACCAAGAAACAACAGATTATCCATTAATAAACCACTAAGCACAATATTACAAATAATACATGGTTTATTATAAAAATGGACAATCAAGCCCTGATGTTACAGTTGTTCATACTGTTTTTCACTGAAACGGTATGCCGATTCTGACTCCGGTGTGCCGTTTCTGATACTTTGAATAAACACTTGTATACAATTTGAAACTATACAGAAAACACTTAAAATATTTTTCATCCTTTAATATTTATGAAAATATGCACTTATAAGTTATCATCAAAATTAATGCATTATTTCTAACAGGAGATGCATCGCGTCAAACCACAAAAGGACATGTGTTTACTATATTTGCCCTAGAAGCTAGATCCTCAGGAGACGTAGTGGAGGGTAAGGAATAGTGATGAGTTATATTATGTAACTCTCCACCCTATGTTATAGTTGTATGTAATCAGTACTGGTACTTAATAATAACTATGGGTCGTGGTTGTGATGCATACTATTTTCAGGATCTTTTATGGTAGCAGACTGTATGGCCCAAGTTTTGTTTGACTCAGGGAGTACATTTTCTTTCATCTCTGAGTCCTTCACTATAGAAATTGGGAACATGCCAACTAGACTAGCTTTTCACCTCAATATGATGACCCCACTAGGGGAGCACAGCCTGGCGTAGAAGTATTTACAGTCAGTTGGTATTAGACTGGGTGATAAAAGCTTCACGGTCAATTTGATAGTAATGGATATGCAAGAGTACGATGCTATTCTGGGCATAGACTGGTTGACACAACATTCAATGATGATTGACTATGCAAAGAAAAGGGTGCAGTTGGAGTGACCTAGGCAAGGGTTTTGCTTTGTTTAGGGAGTGAGACTGGGGTAGCCTAAGCAGGTGATATCCACTATAAAGGCCTACTGCTACTTACCCAAGGGCAATGTAGGTTACTTGGCCAGTGTAGTTGTCTCTTCCTCTTTGACTTTAGGGGTACAGGACATTCCAGTCGTTTGTGAGTACCCCGATGTGTTTCCAAAGGAGTTGCTAGGTGTACTACCTCATCAAAAGGTGGAGTTCGTGATTGATCTAGTGCCAAGGTCAGGCCCAGTCTCTAGAGCCCCTTATAGAATGCCACCTGCAGAGTTACAAGAACTTAGGAATCAACTGCAGGAGTTAACGGATAAGGGATTCATCAGACCAAGTGTTTCACCTTAAGGTGCACTTGTTCTGTTTGTTAAGAAGAAGGATGGATCACTTCGGCTCTGTATAGACTACCGAATGTTGAATCAGGTGACAGTAAAGAACATGTATCCTCTGCCTAGAATAGATGATCTGTTTGACCAACTTAAGAAAGCCTTAGTCTTTTCAAAGATCGACCTATGGTCAAGCTATCATCAGTTGCAAATCCAAGAGTCGAATGTCTACAAGACAGTGGCCTAGACTAGGTATGGCCACTACGAATTCTTGCTCATGCCTTTCAGATTGACAAACGCACTAGCAGCATTAATGGACTTGATGAACTGGGTAATCAAGCCCTAGTAGGACCAATTTGTGGTGGTATTCGTGGACGATGTGTCTGTTTATTCCCCTTATGCAGAAACTCATCAGATGCACTTGAGAATAGTGTTGGAGACGTTGAGATAGCATCAACTCTATGCAAAATTCTCTAAGTGTGAGTTCTAGTTGAAAGAGATTACTTTTCTAGGCCATATTATTTCTGGAGAAGGTATTAAGGTAGATCTAGCTAAGGTAGAAGCTGTAAATAGTTAGATTCAACCCAGAAACGTCACAGAGATCAGGAGTTTCTTGGGTTTGCAAGGTATTACTGGAGATTTATTCAAGATTTCTCTAAGATTGCTACTCCATTGACATAGTTAACACCGTAGGGAATCCCATTTGTGTGGGATTGGCAATGCGAGGAGAGCTTTAATGAGTTGAAAACTCATTTGGTTTCATCGCCTGTGTTGATCTTGCCCTCTAGAAGCGGAGCTTTCTTTGTGTACAGTGATGCACACGGGACTGGATTAGGCTGTGTTTTGATGCAGCATGGTAGGGTAGTGCCATATGCATCTCGCCAAATAAAGGATCACGACAGGAATTACCCTACACATGACTTGGAAATGGCAGCGGTAGTGTTCGCATTGAAGATTTGGTGACACTACTTACATGGAGAACAATTTGAGGTCTTTACAGACCACCAAAGTCTGAAGTACATCTTCACCTAGAGGGATCTAAACCTGAGACAACGGAGATAGGTGGAATACCTTAAAGATTATGATTTGAACCTGTCCTACAGTCTGGGAAAAGCCAACGTAGTTGCGGATGCATTGAGCAAACACACACATGTGATGGCCAGTTTGATGGTGAAGGAATGGCACATGCTGGAGAACTTGGTCGAATGTAGACCTTGGAAGTAGTCTTAGGGATATGTTGGTGTTTGGGTGGCTAATTTATCTGTCCGTCCCAGATTGGTGGAGATGATTGTGGAGGCTCAGCGATTCGACCCATTTGTGCAAGAAAATTGGGTCAAGATGCAGTTAGGAGAAGCGTCTCACTTCTCCATTGGTGTTGATGGTGGATTAAGATTTGACCTACGATTGTAAGTGCCACAGGTGGAGGAGGTTAAACAGAGATTGATGGATGAGGTGCATCGGTCTAAGTATACAATTCATCTAGGAAGCACTAAGATGTACAAAGACTTAACGAGGAATTTCTAATGGCCTGGAATGAAAAAAGATATAGTTGAGCATGTGGCCAAGTGTGTGACTTGCTAGATAGTGAAGGCCGAACATCAAAAGCCAGGAGGGACATTGCAGCTGCTAGATATTCCAGTATGGAAGTGGGAACATGTCACCATGGATTTTGTAACAGGATTACCCAAAACAAGAAGAAAGAACGACACGGTGTGGGTAATCATGGATCGATTGACGAGGTCAGCACATTTCTTAGCAATCTAAGTAAGTATTCCTCTAGCACAGCTAGCAAAATTGTATGTGTCTGAGATCGTCCGTTTGCATGGGGTCCCTGTGTCGGTTGTGTTTGACAGGGATACTCGGTTCACATCTAGATTTTGGAGGGCATTACAAGAGAAATTTGGTACACTGCTGGATTATAGTACCGCTTTTCACCCTCAGACGGATAGACTGACTAAAAGAACAATTCAGACACTAGAAGATATGTTGAAGGCCTGTATTTTGGATCTCAAGGGCAATTGAGAGGATCATTTGCGATTAATTGAGTTTGCCTACAATAATAGTTATCATTCTAGCATTGGAATGGCTCTGTATGAAACTTTGTGTGAAAGACCATGTAGGACACCCACTTGTTGGAGTGAAGTAGGTGAACGTTAATTGTTGGGACCAAAAATCGTGCAGCAATATGCAGATCGGGTGGAACTGATTTGCAAGTGATTAGTGGCTGAACAAAGTAGGCAAAAAAACTATGCTAATAGGAGGTGAAGACCTTTAGAATTTGAAGTGGGAGACTTCGTCTTTCTGAAGGTATCACCAACAAAAGGAGTAACTAGATTTGGTAGGCGGGGAAAGCTGAGTCCTCGCTATATTGAACCTTACAGAATTTCCAACAGAGTTGGTGAGGTTGCCTACAAGCTGGAATTGCCTTAAGAATTGTCAAGTGTACATAGTGTGTTCCATGTGTCAATGCTGAGAAAGTGCCTGTAGATGTATCCCAAGTAATACCTGCACAACTAGAGCAACTGCAACAAGACCTATCCATGGTGAAGGATGTTGTCCAAATTCTCGACAGAAGGAGCAAATTCTGAGGAACAAAGTGACTCAGGGAGCATAATGAAATATTTTCAATTAAAACTTTATTCAAACGATTTAAGAAAAATGATCAAGGACCTAAATGTAAGAAAAAAGACCTAAATGTAATAAAAAAAAGGATCCAAATGTAACAAATGAAAAGTTACAAAAGTTTATTAAAAGAAAAAATATTTTTTAATCTTTTAAGAGAAAAGGCAGCGACGGCCGCCGACGATGGAGCACTACCGTCAGCGAAAGGCGCTGGAAAGTAGAATTGAAGGCAATGGAAGCTAAAGGATGTCGTACCTGGTCCAACAGTGGCGCGGGTGATCAGAGCTTGTTGAGGAAGGCACTGGGTTAGGCCGGAGCACTCAGGAAGGCCACGGGAAAACAGCGCAAAGCTCTGGGATCTCTCCTCTCTCTCTTTTTTTCTTTTTTCTTTTTTCTTTTCCAATTCTCGCTATGTACCCCTCCTTTTATAGATGAGGTCTAGCGACTTGTAACAACCCATTTCTCTGTAACAGAACGCCTAACCATCTAACAGAATTCTCCAACCAACTAATAGAACTCCCAACACCTAACGACCTAACAAACTACTGTCCTCCACGCTCCCTATTGTCCCTTTGCGCGCCGACAGAGATCAACGACGGTCCAAGCTCATGGTGAGGTATCCGACGACTCTGGTTCATAAAGGGATCGAGCTAGGGAGTGGTTGTAGTTGGTCAACAGCCTAGAGGATGGATGGCTAGATGGATGGATTGCTGATCAGTGGTTGGTTCGTGTGGTTTTGGTGAAGTCATTGAAGGGGAAAAAAATGGGTTTATGAGGTGGGAAAAAATGTAAATAGAGAGGAGAAGATGGATTGTTGGGTTGGAAGAGGAACAAGGCAATGGATTGAGTTGTTGCATTATGGGCCTTTATGGGCTTAATGGGCCTTATGGGCCTTCATGGGCCTAAGTGGGCCTAATGGATTTATTTGTGGTTAACAGCCTAGCCATCACACTTTCATCCTGCAAAATTGGAAAATTAGGGTGTCTACAGTTGTCCAGATTGTTAACCGCAAGGAGTAGGTGTTACGGAATAAGTTGATTCCGCTGATTTTGGTGCGGTGGCGGCATCATGGAGCTGAAGAGGCTATGTGGGACCGTGAGAAAGTCATCCTAGTCCAATACCCGTACCTTTTTGTTCAAGCGATTTCGGGAGCGAATTCTTCTTTTAAGGTGGTCAAGATGTAACACCCGTAAAATTCATTTTTGTAAGTATTTACATTTTAATGAATTTATTCCAAAACAGGTGTTACTGTTCCGAGGCCTGTTGTGTGGATTTGTGCTTTTAAGCTTCGACCTCGTAGACTGGCTTCTGTAGTATCCTTGTGTGTGGTTCGCACTGTACATTGTGACACTATGCATTGTGATACTATGCTTGTAGCCCCGGGTGTGGGTCCACATGAGGCCTACGTTTGTGGACCGTTTGTTGTGGCTGATGGTTGGGTAGAGTGGCTGCTGTGCTTGTGCGGGGTGTCAGTGACTGAAACATGTAAGTGAGCACGCTCTCAGCTACTACGTGCGTAGGCTTTATAAGTCGCCGGCACCGCACTCCTCCGTTACTCGTCACCGTCTTCTCCTTCTTCCTTCTTCCTTTTTCTCCTCCTCCTCGAACGCGCACCTCTCCTTCCCCACCTTCCCTTCCCTTCCTCCTCATTCTTCTCCTTTCCCCACCCCTTTTCCTTCCATCCGTCCTCCCTTGTTTCCCCTGTTTCGCGAGCCAACGGAGAGAGAGAGAGAGAGAGAGAGGGAGAGAAGCGGAGGTGCTGTGGTGGCTCGTGGCAGCCTGGGAAGATCTGGAGCGACGTCCTTGAAATCGTGGGGTGCTCGTGGTCGTGCGGGGTTGCCGGTGTTCGCCGAAGTTGGCCGGAGGGTCGTCGGAGCTCATTTCAGGTACGTATCCCCAATTTGATGCATAGAAATCATGTAAAATAGTAGAAATGCTTAGGATACATGTAATCTAGGCTAAATTTAATGTTTTAGAATTTTTGGGAATTTATTGTGGTTTTTATGGGTATTTATGTCGATGGTTGAGATTTAGGTCATTTTGACCCTTATGCTTTTGCGATTTTGTATCTTGATGCATGATTAATAGATTCCAATTTTGTTTATTGGGTTTTGGAGTAAAGTCAAGGTCTACCACATATATTTTATTCGAGATTTTTGGTAATTGTTTGGGGGGCTCGATTTGAGCTCCCACCTCGAGTAATTTTTTTTGGGCGCCCTACTACAGGTGTCTGAATTCTGATAGAAAACTGGTGACGCGGGCCGATTACATGGGCCACATGTGTGGGTTCGGCAGCGATTCTGGCCCCTGGTCTAAGTTCTGTTGGCATTCAAACAAGAATGGCAGGGACGCTGGCCAGACACGCGCTCCACATGCCTGGGTCTATCAAGGCACATTTTTGGGGTTTTTCCTGGTTTTTTGGAAAAATGTATTTTAATGCAGTGATTTTCTGAATTGGTTTGCTTTGTCCCTGTAAGATGGGATTGTGGGTTGTTAGTGGTGATCTCCTGGGACACCTGATGCACCGTTTTGCCAAGGTTTTCGAAGAGTTTTCAAAGACATGAAAATGATTTCAAAAAGATAGTTGGCCAATTTTGGAAAATGGTTTTTCAGATTTTCTATATGCGGACCGAGACAGTGTGGGACCGTGTCGTCGGGACTAGGGAATGTGACGACATTCTTTGATGGTCGGGCACGACTCCTTGATTGAGGTCAAGGGCCAAGATACCTGAGGCTGAGGGGAGTCAGATCCTAAAGGTATAAGACTCCTTGACTGTCGTTTCGAGGTTAGAGTTGCGGTCCACGGGTTGAGGTATCTTATGACATGACGGGGAGGTATGACACTCCCTCTTGAGCACTGTGTGTGGAGGACGCTATGAGAAAGCGTACCCTATGGTGACCAGTGCAGGTGAGACACGTGCCTTGTAGCTTGTAGCGTCTTGAGAGATAGGATAGCCTTCCCGGAGGGTTGACTTTTTGAGGGTTCTCCAGAGAGGGAGAATTGTGGGACGGTGAAGGCTCCTACATAGGGTGGTCGTCACCGTGGTAGTGCAGAATGTCGTGGTCGCTCCTCAACGGACTGCGTGTGGCCAGAGTTTGGTTGCCTAGCGTCAGACTTCCCAACTCACTATGTGTGGTTTTGACCATTGAAGGCCTTTACTTATGGTTTTGAGCTAGTAGGGGCTCAGTTGTGGTTTTGACAGGCGTAAGCCTGGTTTGTGAAGTTTTGAGGAATTGATTTGTAAAATGAATTTAAAGGAAAAATTAATTAATGATTTGCTTTCCACGTTTTTCTTGATGTGCATACTGGATGACTCCTGTCACTCATGCATTTTTCTTGTGGTTTTTGTTTGCAAGTGCAAACATGCGGTTGGTATAACATAGTGCATACAGATCAGAGTCTCTTAGTCGCATACACAGATTCTTGGTAGTTATATATTTTCTGTTTGACTTTAATTTTCCCGTAATTTAATTTATTTTAAATTATTGTGGAAAATACGAGACGTTACAATAAACATTTTTAATGACTAAAAAGTGTCCCCATTCTAGGTGAGCATTCTTCCTTCTCTTCATCATCTTTTTTTCCTTGCATTGTTCCATCTCCGTCTTGTAGATTTCCAAACTACGACGAAATTCCTCGTAGTGATTTGAGTCACCGTAGTTTTGGTAGTGATTAAAGGTTTTCATTGTGTTAAAATTCCTGCAATCACCTCTCCCTTTGTTTATGATTTTCTTGAGTAAAGGTGATTGAATTAAAAATCATTGTTTTTTCTGAAAAGTCTCGGTCAGTGAGTGTTAAACACCATTTTCTAGGTGCTCAAAATTAAACGACTGCTTCTTGGTGTTTCAACATTGAACGCCCCATTCGCAGTGTATTACGCTTTTGAACAGACTTCTTACTGTTATCAAAATTCCTCCTATTTTCTTTTGTTATAACTGGCCCAAGGATTGTGGTGTCTAGTGATCGACTTCTGCCGTAGGGACCGGAACCACAAGTCCTTAGGTGCATTTCAAAAACCCCAATAAAAATCGTGTTTTCTCTGTGCTTTGATTGGCCCATATTAGGAACTGGATTGATTGCGTCTTTTCTTATGCAATGCGAATAACTACTCAAGTTTTGAGCACCCTTGTTGCAAAAGACTTGGGAGAAGTGTTTGCGTTGTCACTTGCTTTTACAGGAGACACTATTCCTTCCCTTGACCCTTTGTAAAAGCAAGTTAGAACCCTAAGATAAGAACTATATTCTCCCTCCCCCTTCTATAGTTTGTTGTAGTTTGAATTAATACGCAAAAGACCCGACTAATCCTAGATACGCTAGAGTTTACCGCTACAAGGTAAGGATCTAAGTGTCCTTAGGCACCCCCTAGGAACCTCAAGAGTTGAGATAGGGGGCAGTACCCCGAAGACAATTTTCATTTTCATCCCATTTGTAAGAACCCATAGCTAAACCCTAAAGAACAGCCATATCTACACCTTAGGTATCTCGAGAGCCACGCAAGTTAACACATTAATAACAAGTGGAAACACTAAAATCACTTAAAACGATTGTTTGAAAGTATTACTGTGTAGGTTTCTATGATAGGAGTGTTATACGGTTGATCTAAAGCATTTTACGTTAAACACGCCAGAGTGAACGTCCAACACTTTGACTGTTGTATTCTCTTCTGTTTTGTAGATTTCTTTGGTCATCTTAATATAACAGCAACAGGTACAACATTCAAACATGGGAATTGAACAATTTAGTCCTAGTTCCAATTTTTATTTCAATTCTAGAAACTTGTATTAGGTAATATAATCCGTTGTAATTCCTTGTAATCTTTCACAAAAAAAGAAAAAAAGAGAGACAAAAAAGAGAAACAAAAAAAAAGGTAGATAGACAAAAAAAGGGACAAAAAAACAAAAAAAAAACGAATAGGAGGAAAAAAGGAGCCTAAACTATTGAACAACTTCTTTGTTGGTGCCTTACATTAAACACTCATTTTTAGTCATACTATATTAAACGCCTCCTCCTTGGCATTTACACTTCTAGGAAGTATCACATTACTTAAAGTCGCCATCATGAACCAGATTGCTGAAGCTGAACAACTACAAATAGAAATGTCAGAGACAGCAAGCACATTAGGAGAGGAGTCCACCATTGTCATCTATCACTCCATCACCGGAGAGGCACTGGATCCTGATTCAATCCAGTACAAAGCCATGTATCAGTTCCTAAACAACAATGCACCCAACCCAACAAGGGCATCTCATCAACCAAACACAAATTTCCAAGGGCCGCCCCCTTTGATGAAGGACAATTAAGGCCTGCCCAGACCATATCCCTGAAGACTTACACTAGGGATAGTATGGAAACCCACCACCGAACATGAACTATCAAAGGCAATGCAATAAGAGGCAATAAGCTCAACAAAGGATTCAGAACAAGGGCTAACCCCTTGTTCCAAGAATAGTTCCAATTCCAACAGGACGAGTACCAAGAGTGAGTCAATCCGCTCTTTGAACACCAAGCAGTAGGCAACCAATCGCTGCCCAGACATCACCATTACCAAGCACCACCTCTGTAGCAAGAGCCGACCGTGCTACAGCCTATTGTCGACAACCATCAACAACCAATCAATCAATAGCAGGCATAAAATTCAAATATCCCAACCTAATCAGATGGGATGAACAATCTAGAAGAAATGAGAAAGATGCTTAACACATTAGGAGTGCACACTCAAGCTCCCACAAATTTTGACATGAACTGGTTCCCCCCTGTTTGGTTCCCTCCAAGGTTCAAATACACAAAGACTCCAAAGTTCAACGGGACCATCAATCCCTAAAGCCACATCATGTGGTTCCTAATGTAGCCAGTCCCATACTTTTATGATTTGAGGTTAATAATTCATCTATTTTTCTATTCACTAGAGATTGAACCCATGGACTGGTTCCTCACCCTCTTTAAGGAAAATCTCAGTAGTTTCGACAAGATTAGAGAATGCTTCCTCACCAAATACTAATACAAAATTGACTCGAAGCCTACTTTCCACGTCTTGAGCAAGAAGGTTATGAGGCAGGGCGAGAATTGAGTCACATTTGCCAACAGATGGCGCGAAATGATGGCCAGATCTAGTCTCACTATTCCAGAGTGACAAGTGCTCCAAACCCTTATCGCAAACACAACATGACCAATACTTATCACAAACACAACAGGACCAATGAAGAAAGGGTTAGTGAATGCATACTACCCTACTATGGCAACCCTATATGAGGTCGCTGCTTCTGTTAAAGAAAATCTCCTTGAGTTCATCGAAGAGTCGAAGAAAGCAAAAAAAACACAAGTGGTTGAGGGCGTAACAGGATCAATAAACAGAATCAACAATGCACCAAGACACAAATATAATTTGGAAGTCAAAATGCGATAAAAAATCTACTATCCTAATTCATACATTTATAGTATCAATTGCATCCAAAAAATTTCATAAAATACATAAAATTAAAGATCTTGAAATTATCTTTCTAACAAGACTAATTTCATAAAATTCGGATCACCAGAGTTCGAGTTATAACTAATACAAGGCATCATAACCAATACGGACAATTAATGACAGTAAGATCACAAAGACATCTACACTTTCAATGTATCAATACTTCCAAAAATATTGATAATATATACCAAATTGAAAATTTTAAAGTCCACTAACTACTCCAATAAATTTCATAGAAATCCAACATACAGAGTTCAAGTTATAGGCTAGAATACCACCAACTATCAAGAAGCAAGCAAAACTCACATGCTACTGAAATTCATAGCTCTAACAAGAATGCCAAAAATGCCAATTCTATATATCATCTGGAAGGAAATAAAATTATCTATTTAACAAGACTAATTTCATTAACAATTGATGATCATAGCTCTAAATATCAAGTAACCACAACATGGTCAGCCTACAAGACAGAGCATGAGTATGTGTAACTTAAAACTCAAGAACCTACCATTGGAACTTCAATCAAGCTTCACATGCAACACTCATGGATTGTGCTCCACTCCAAAAGCAAGCCATGACCCAACAACACAAGAATCCAAGAGAAACCAGAGTTTGCAAAAGTTGAGAAGGGGAGAAACTTAACTCAAAATTATTCCTCACCTCAAAATCAACAGCAACACAACCTCCAACGACGTTTCCGATGAGTTCCTGCTGCAACCATGCAAGTCAAAGCTTCCATGGTGATAAGAGAACACTTGTCAATCCTCCCCCCTCGCATGGACAATCCAAACAACCAACAATCACACTCCTCTTTCTCTTCTCTTCTACTCCTCTCTTCCTCTCACTTGATCTCTCCCTTTCTCCTTATCTCTCTCCCCCTCTTTCCTCTTTTCTCCTTCTCAGTTCTTCTCTAATCTCTCCACATGTGTGTGTTGTATGCCATAAAGGGTGTAGCCCTCTCCTTCCTTTTATAGCCACAATCTTAACTCAAAGATAAGAGAAGTGTCGACACACCACACAACACCACTCATTAGACAACAATGCAATACTTGTATCAACAATTACAAAATGTAAGGTAAGTGTGTATACACCCCATCCACCTCCAATGGTAGACACCAAGCATACACCCCTTGCACAATCTCCTACAATCTACTCGTGTAAGAAACTAATTAATCATAATAAAATACCTCTAAAATAACCTTTCTAATTATCAATAAAATTTAATAAGATTAACATCTTCAACCACAAATCACAATAAAGATCTCTACTCAAATCATCCTTACATAAATTATAACCACCAACCCCAAAACCAAATGGAGTAATCAAATCCCAAACCACCACTTATCACTTACAACTCTCATAACTACCAAAACACGCAAGGAACACGTGTTGGCAAACTACACGACTAAACCACACCCACAATCCACACCAAGCACCCACATGTCTCCTCCATAAAAGTCAGGTATTACAATGCATGTATTGAATTACTAGTCATATACAAAATACCATCAGCATTAATGACTAATGAATTTTAAAATCAAATATTATTTTTATAGATTCCTAAATCTATAATGTGATAGTAGAGTTTAGTTATGTTAAATTAATTATATTTAGTAAGATTGTTTATTAATTAGTATTCATTTGTTGATTTAAGAATTTAATTCTAGCTTTCATAAATGTCACTAGAATTTAATTCTACAATTTATTAATAAGCTTTGGTAACATAAATAAATGTATTTTTTAATCCAAATTTCATAAATGTCACCTCCCTATCATTCTTATATTAGCCTCGATTTCTATCTAATGCAGAAGTTTACATCTAATTCAGAACATGATAAGTCCACCTATCAGTATTAGTAAGTGTGCCCATATGATTATATTACAGCTGGCATACAGAAAAAGGTCAAGAAATTTCAGTATTACCAAACAATCAAAATGCAAAATTCACACCAGTTGAAGTAAGACAAATGAAAAAATGGAGAAAATATGTATCCTCACAGTACACAGATGTATACAATGCTTTCATCAGCTGAAATGGTTTTTATGGTGTAATAGTTGTATAAAAGAAGCTCGCTACAACACCAACAAACCATCCTCTGCAAAAACTTTTCAAATAACAAAACTAGTGCACTTTTTTATTATTTTTCTTTTGTAAAGGAAGAAATATATTTTGTAGCTTGTTAGCAGCAACAGAGCATATCTCAATTTTCAAGGTAGACCAGCAGAGGCAGCAGCAGATAAACTGGTAATTCCAGAGTAGTCGGAAGCACCAAAACAGAAATTGTCTTTAAGAAACCTCTACATCAATGATGTTGCATATTCCACCACGAATTAGGATGAAATAGCTGAAATTCCAATCTAACAAGGAAAAATACATGTTTAATAACAAACAAAGAGAAAGAAACCTGTGACTAATCTATAAAAAATAACTACAAGGATAAACAAGAAATCAAGAGATCATGTCCTCGCTGTTCAATGCAACAACGGATTCCAAAAGGGTCAGGAACCAAGGATAGGGGGTAAAACAAGTCTTTTCTTAGCAGATCCTGGGGTACCCAACATGAATCTAAAAGTATTCCCAAACTTCAGGAAACATGAACCATAAGTTATATTTTATAGTCAAGGATAGTCAACAAGTTGCATTGACTATGTATTTGGTGGTACGTAGACATCAGTTACGGAAAGGTCTAAAAGTGTCTATGCTTCAAAAGGGTCAGTGACAGCCACATTAGCTTCCACCATCATTTTCTTTTCTTCCATGACTTTCATCAATCAATGAATGGTAAGGAATAAAGATCCCCTGGGTCCTATATCCTGTCCATTGATATGAAAATCGCTAGGTGCAAGCAGAACTATCTGCTTTTTAAGACAGGACATGGCAAGGACTCTACTGAACACAGCTAAGACATGCCATTTTACATTCTTTTCAGGTTATATAAGCTATATACATATCAAATTACAGCATATGCTTGAAGAAGGCAAAGATGAAAGTGGACATCCGCTTTTTCCTCTACCACATCTCCCCCCTTGGGGCAATAACTTAACATCTTATGGTGTTATTATGAATATAATTGATGTTGTATTATTATTATTTATATTCTAAGGTTCATATTTGCTTTTATCGTGCATTATAATGAAGTCAATAAAGAAATTTTAAAAAGGTAAATGGTGATTATTTGTCCCATGAATATTGAAATTAAATTGCCATTTCCTTGTGTACAAGTAGTTTACTTGAAAATATGCTTACAAAATTTTCTGTTCAAATATGTATGTAATTTGTGTAGCTCAAAATTACACTTGCACACTTACACCCACACACTATTGTTGGGTCCTCACCATGATACTGTTACATGGTCCAATTTCCTTTTCAAGTAAATAAAGAGAATTCAAGTTAAAATTGTTAATTTTTCAATGAATCTGAATTGCACATTTGCTTACAAGCTGTTGTAAGATTGTTTGTCGAAATTTTTCACAAGAAATGTAGTCTATACAAGTCAAGCACTGAAAAACCTAGCCTGCTCACACACTTATTGCTAAATCCTAACCATGTCCGACTGTTCCTGACCTATTTCATATATTGTCGTGCCTTTATCCATTTGTCATGATTTGAGGCCAAGCTCACTAGTTGGTCTGTCCATAACAATTTTGTTAAACTATTGTCCTAAAGCAACTCGAGTATAACCCACTAATATGGGTTAAAACGCATAAAGTCATAAGTTAACTTAGTAGCAGCTCACTTATATGCCTGTCCTAGATCTTCATATTATTCGATAATGAACTAAACATGCTGAAACATCTCAAGCATGTCTCGAGATGCTACATTCTCCCTCACAAAGAAGATGTTTATACGCATGATGGGAAGGATTAACATACATCTATTTTATAAAGAAGGAAAGTACCTTCTATATTGTTTAAACCTTGTACTCTTCGACATGCAGCCACTTTGTTGAAGACCATTTATTTCCTTCAATGACAGGGCATCCACCTGAACAATGGGAGCCACAAATTAGTAGTTGCACTACACAAAATGAAACTACTGAACGGTTTCCTAAAAATAGCATCTCACTAAAACGAAGTAACACAAAATAAGTGATAGTAATATTCTATGTTATGAAAATACAGACAGCAAGCTAATTCATCATAAAGTCAGCGTCTCCGCAGAAAATAACTTCTGCGCATGAGCTAGGCAGCTGATAGGAAAAAATCACATACATGGTTCATTTATTGCCTAAATAGCCTTATATAAAACTCACCATGCAAGCTCAATGGATCTAAAGTTGCATCAGGCGTCATGCTCCAGAACAGTAATGCATCCCCCATCTTTGGTTTCACAGCAAGGCTCTTTTTTCCGCATTCTGATAGCTCATTGTAATAGGTTAAAGAACTGCTATTTACTTTGGCACTAGGGAAGACTGTCTCACCACCTTCTTCAACATCTGAGCTGCTCAGATATCAATTACAACAAACAACAAATAATTAGATTACTATTTGCAAACAAGCAAAAGAGTGGATCAAAAGTTTCATTTAGGATGAATAGATCAGATTACATACAGATACATAAGGACAGTTGCAATCCGCTGACCACCATTTTTGGTGTTGAATCCATCAAGAAAATAGTCAAAATGGGGCTCATATTTCTGTCCAACTTCATAGTGGAGAACCTGTAGCCCTTCACCATGCTCTGTCAAATGGAAGGTTAAATGGAAGCATGAGCCCACAGTGATCATAGCATGTTATTTGGTGTAAAATTAGGAAAAATTTCATACAGGACCTTTTCAACAATAGTATCAATACCAACGATATTAACGTATATACTATGCAACCAGTAAACACTTGGATTTAGCCTGAATTTTGCCAGTCAGAAATGCAATGGGGGACAGCATTGTGTCACAATAATAGTTTCGACAAATAGTAGCTGCTGAAGGATGATGAGGATTATACATGGACTCAATGTTTTTCCTTTACCTTGAGAACAATTTGAAATTCAATCAGACGAAACCTTCTGCCAGAAACAAGAACAATTTTCAGTGTGAATGTCCACCAATACTGTCCATAAAATCAATGAGATTCCTCACAGCACAACCAAACCAAAGAACTCAGCAGTTGACAACTATCCAAAAATATGTGATTTGAATCCTCCATGTTTCCAAAATGAAAAAACTACTCCATAGTAGACCCTCTTTCAAAATTTTGTTTGCATAGAAGGGCACTTGAGGGCTAAAGACCAGGAGAAACATGCAACATTAAAAGCAGCTTAATGTTCTAAATGGATATCCTTAGAAAGAATAGTTGCTGCATAAGGCTTTAGAGTAAGATCTAATAGAGAAGAAAAGAGCTGAAGAAAGAAGTTCTCAGCAAACAGATTATGGAGAAGAGGTGAGTAATGTGAAGGAGGCAGCTACTAAGTGAACTTCTGGTCACTAAAATAACTGTCAAAGACCAGATTTTTTTTAAGGGTTTTCACAGGTTTGGGACCAAATCTCCGTACCGAACATGGTGCTACAAAGGATAAGAAACAAAATTTACACAATGAAACCAACTAAAATGAATGCTAATCTGTACAAAAAAAACATGATTCGATAAAACTATTTTCCAAATCAGATGTAATTTTATAAAATTTTGAATAATATAAATTCCATGAAGTTTGTGGATTCCTGGAAAAATGAACAATTAATATATCTGCTCTTGAAAGCTCTCTATCATCATGCAAAAAGATGGCATCTTGCCATGAATAATAGCTTGAGAGTTAAAAAAATCTAGGATTAGTGCCAAACAAGTAAATGAAATAACATCACAAAAATATTACTCACACACACACAACAGCACAAAAACACAGGTAACAATAGGCCTCTTCCATATGTGCCAGATCAGATTAATTCACTGATGGAAAAGGGAAAAGGAAACAAAGGTGCACAGATGCCACAAAATGCTGAATGACAAAAATAACTGCAATTAACTAACGCCTCAATTTCTTACCAACAGGTATGAAGGAAAAATCAGCTATTTTCTTCTCTATGGCCTGAATAATTTTGTCTTGTCCCCTCCTGAGAAACATGCCGGAGCTAGTGCGTACCCTGCATGTAACAAGCTTAAAATAAGAAATATTCAAGAGAACCTGAAAAGATCATCATTGTAAGATATCCAAACCTGCTGTCTTTACTTTTGCCAGTAGCATTATCGACAACAGAGGACTTTCTCATATGAGGCTTAGCCAGCTCAATTAAATGTTCACACTCATCCTTGGACTGTACAACAAATTCACCAGGTTCAGTATCTTATGTCTTTAAATTTTGAAGTAATAGTAACAAGAGCTAATTTTTATCAGAAAAAATGGAAAAAATCAACAACAAAATAATAAAAAGAATGGTAGAATACCTTTTTTTATTTAAAGATAAGGATTTTGTTATTTTGAAACCAGAAGGAGAATATATACAGTAATGGTAAAATATTATCGTAAATTTATCACAAACATAGTAATACAAGCCAACAATAGGATAGGATTTTATTTTTTATTAAACATTAGGATTTTTATGTTGTTTCTTAACATTATCTTATTCAATTTTGGGATTATATAGTGTTTTATCCGGTTTAAGATTAGATATCCATATGAAAATAGGATTAGATTTCCTCTTAAATTAGGACTCATTTGTTGATCTCAAGGTATTTCCTTTACAATTCGTTAAACTTTATGGCACATTAGTGCAGATATTTGGTGTTGGAACAAGACTGAGAAAGCATGAAGAAGTTTTGAAGCTTAGTCATGAGTAATTCCCATTGTCTTTTAAAGCATCATTAACTGCACGGATCCATTTTCTACCACCTAAGGAGTGGGCCATATTGCTTAAGAAAGGTGTACTTGAGAAGGGCCCAAATCTTTTTGCTGGAGAGTCGGTCTTCCTTCTGTTGAACATAGACTAATCAACAAAAGTCGATTGGTCATAAACATAGTATTTAACATTGACATGTGTTGGAATGGGAGCTAGGCAACATGACAAACACAAGTAGGCCATGAAGTACAATATGTTGGACCTAGATGTCAACACAAGTCGACCGTTGACCGACTCTGTGTAAATATTACACTAAGTTGGACACTAGATCGTCGACACTCCCTTTAAAAGGGCCAACAAGCACGACACCAACATTTGTTCATTTCCTTCTTTCCCAAATAGAGCTCATAGAACTCCTGTGCATCTATCTCCTCTCATCAGCTGCAAAGAAGCTGTTGGTGGCCTGCAAATATCTACTCTTTTCTCTTCTTAGTTTCACTCTAATTTTATCCCTCCGTCTGGTATAATACTTAATTTTTATATAAAATTTTTATTTTTTTCATCTTTTATGTTTGTATTTTAAACTTTTCATGTAAATCTATGACAGAATCTTAGATCTACCATAATAATAATCAGAACAAAGCTAATAATACATAGATCTTAGGTATTTCCTCTCTTTTTTTTGTGTTTTGATGTTACTAATTTAATATTACATAAATTTAACCTAATAATACATAGATCTAACCTAATAATACAAAGGTCTTTGGTTTTTTCAAGTTTTTTTTTGTATTTTGATGTTAACAACTTGATATCACATAAATCTAACCTAATAATATATAGATTTAACCTAATGATACATAGATCTAAGGTTTATAATGTTTTGTTTTGTGTTTTAATATTAATAACATGATATTACATAAATCTAACATAATAATACATAGATCTAACATAATAATTTTATAAAATCATTAAAAACAGTAAAGTTCGTAATTAAATAAAAAAGTAACATATGTTAATTTTTTTAAAAAATCAGAATATTTTATAAATAATTAAAAAATAAAAATGGAAAAATAAGGAATAATTGTAAAAAATCACTAAAAATTGTAGAAAATCAAAATATTTGAAATACATTATTTCAAAAGTCTTCATATTGTCAAATTTCTTATGATCTAAAAGTAATGGAAGTCGTAATGATGAAAAGACACGTAAATGATTCATGTTGATTGTATGCATATCTTGAACAAAAATCACAATGTAAATACTATAACAAGAAAATGATAAATGGAGGAATAACAAAATTAAAACAACACCTTTTTAATGAGTACAGTAATGTCATTAAGTGTAAATCGTGTCCATCTACAGTTTCTACTCAAATGAGAAAACTATTAAAGGACACTTAAGCAAAGAAAAGTAAGAAAATGAGAAAAGAACAGAAAAAAGTTACAACAAGATTCTTTTCGATAAAGATACTTCTCATGCTATTACCATACTAGACTCAGATGATGATATGATTTATCATTGTAACATTCTAAAAGACAAAGAAACATATAAAAGAATTATAATGGAGTCTAAAAATAAAAAAATGGTATAAAGAGTATATTATGTTGAAAAAGAAGAGATTATTGTCATTAAAGAGGAGTATTACATATATATATGGTAGATTATAGGATCCATATAATACACAAGATCCATTAACCAACTAACACACTAAATATAATACTAACACTCCCCCTTAAGCTGTCTGACATGCCCAACTTGTTACATAATCCATCAAAGACCCCAACACTCAGTTCCTTTATGAAGATATATGCCTACTCAAAAAATTGAGTATAAGGAGTACTAATACGACCAGACAACAGCATATCTCTAATGTAATGACAATCCACCTTTATATGTTTGGTCCTCTCATAGAAGGTAAGATTGTTGGTAATGAATATCACTGCCTGATTGTCACAATACACGACCATGAAAAGATCAACATGAACACCAAAGTCTATCAGTAAAGATCGAAGCTACAACATCTCGCAACCTATCTAAGTAATTGCTTTGTATTCTGCTTCTCCACTAGATCGTGAAACAATATTCTGCTTCTTATTTCTCTAAGTGACCAGGTTACCGCCTACATAGGTGTAATAACCCTATGTAGATTTTCTGTCTCATCAATCACTTACATAGTCAATATCTGAATAGACTTCAATCTGTAAGTGTCCATATTTTCTATAAATCAAACCCTTTCCAAGTGTGTTTTTAATGTAGGTAAGTATATGTAGAGCTCCTTGCCAACGTACCTATCTAAGTTTATGCATAAACTGACTCAGAAGTCCTACTGTAAATGAAATATCAAACCAAGTGATAGTCAAATAGATCAACTTACCTATCAAACATTTGTACCTGTCAAGTTCCTCTAATAACACCGATGACTTATCCCAAAAAGAAGGGTTCTACTCTATAGATATACTTTCTAGTTTACACCTTAATGGTCTATTTGTGCTTTGAAAACAAAAGGAAATGGAAACCCATGATCAAAAGGAAATCAAAGAAAACAAAAACCAACGGAATTCATTTTCCATTTGACCAAATTTCTTGTATTTGTGTCTGTCATTGGAAACAAAAAGAAAACAAAATCATATGTTTGTGCTTGTTAATGAAAACAGAAGGAAAATAATTTTAATTTGTCCGAATAAATATAAATGTTTTCGATTTTACAATAGTATTAGAAATAATGAAACTACATAATCAACAAAACCACATAGAATTAGCAATACTAATTCACATTTAATCAACTATCATTTTCTTAAGTTCTTGAGATAATCCCACCCTTCTGTATGTCTTTCGAACTTCCTCCTCATAATATTCCTCAAAAGTGTGTACTTGGTTTGAAAAATGATCTTCAATGCCTTCTTCATTTAAAAGCAAAACACCAAATTTACCAAAATTCTAACAATGACTAATTGTTAAAATCATAGAATAGGTATGACTCTTGTGGCTCATCCAATGAAACACAACACAACAATCAATGGAGAGTTAAAAAACAAAAAATGCAAACCTTGAAACCCCTTTCCAATGGACTCCCAAGAGTCATCCACAAGATCAGCCTCGTTGAAAATCTCCTCAACGACAAGCCTCTGGTTGGGCTTAAACCCCTCCATGGACTAGAGTCGGAACTCTTGGAGATGCCTCAAGGGAATGGCCCCAACCTTCTCGAGATGTCCCATCTCAGGCTTAGTCAGCTTTCGATCCCTCACCCGTCATACCCCACCTGCACCGCGTCATACTCGTCGATCGCCTCCATCTTGACCTGGGTCACGATGTTCCCTTCCCTGAACCCGACGACAGTGATAGGGACGATGGCGCCCCTCGGCTCGAAGTAGCTCATCATACCCAACTTCCTGCCCATTACGCCAACATTGGCCTCGATGCTCATGAAGATGATAGGCGAGGTGGTGGTGAGGTGGCGTTTGAGGGAGCAAAGGAGCAAGGGTTTGGTGAGGAGGGAGAGGAAGAGGGAGTGGAGGGAGAGGAAGAGGAGGAGGAGGAGGAAGAGGAAGAGGCATTAGTGGTGGTAGAGGAGAGGTGGAGACGAGGTCTGGTGGGTATCGTGGCCATAGAGAATAGTTTATGTCAAACTTGCCTTTTGCTTTCTTTCAGGGAAAAGAAAAAGGGGACTCTCCTACCTCTTTTCTTTTGTTGGTCATTATTGCCTTGCTAGCGAGAACACAAGCAAGGATGAAAAGAAGAGGACGAGATGAAGAAGAAGAAGAAAATTGTTGTAGATCGGAAGAATGCAGAGGAAGAAGAGAAAACAAGGGAGAAGTCACCCCATTTTGCTAACCCTTGTCGTAAAAGAAGAAAAAAGAATGCAGAGGAAAAAGAGAAAACGAGGGAGAAGGAGGAGCGCAGAAGTCTTTGGTTTCCTTTAGGATTCGAGTGTATAAGGGAGGAAAAAAAATAACTTTGCCTTTCATACTTTGGAAGCCAAAGGAAACGATTTCCTTTTCTTTTGGTAAGCACAAGCACCACATTTAAAAGTGGTCAAACGGAAATTTATTTCTTTTCCTTTCATTTTCTCTAGATTCCAAAGGCACAAATTCCCCCTAAGAGTCCAATATCATGCAGTAAATCTAAAGTATACTCTCTTTGAAATAGAGCTATTTTGTCCTTGTTATATGCATATTCTATCCCAAAAAAATATTTAAGTTTACCCATATCCTTAGTGACAAAGTATGTGGACAGATATTCCTTTGTTTCTACAATCCCTATAGTGTTACTACTAATCAAGAGGATATCATCTACATAAACTGTCAAGAACGCATAGCCTATTGTACTTGACTTGATGAAGACTGAATGATCAACAACACACTATCTAAAATCATTACCCAACATAACTTGGCTAAACTTTTAAAACCATGCTTTCGAACTTTACTTCAATCCATATATTATCTTTTGAAGTAGACAAACATGATTCTCCCTTTAAGCAACAAATCTAAAAGATTGTTCCATGTAAACCTACTCAGATAAATCTTTATACAGAAAGGTATTCTTTACATCCAGCATGCAAAGATCAAGATTGATTAATAACAAAAGATAAAAGAACCCAGATAGAATTAAAACGTATCACAAGAGCAAACGTCTCTATATTGTCAATGTCGTAAATTTGTGTAAAGCCCTATGTCACCAAACATGCTTTGTAATGCTCAACAGACCCATCTACCTTATGTTTGGCTATGAACACCCACCGACAACCTATTTCTGTGTAACAACCCAATTTTAGAAGTGGTACTTTGACCACATAATTAAAGTGAAATTCTAGTGTATTGCATTAGAGACCCTTACGCTTGAATTGTAGAATTTTGACCTGTTAGTATTGTGTGTAGACATGGAAACCGAGCCGGGCCGGGCCGGCCCGCTGGCCGGTCCGAGCCGGGTCGGGCCGGGCACAGCAGACCCATGGC
>JAMKQA010069754.1:0-29971 GCA_024699735.1 Posidonia australis | reverse complement strand
ATTAGGGTTTTTGGATTAATTAAGGTTTTAAATTTTTATTAATTAAGGTTTTCAATGGATTTTCATTTTAATTAGGGTTTTTACTTATTTATTTGGATTTTTAAGTGATTTAATTGGAATTAAGCTTAAATTTGGGTTTTTGTCTTATTTAATGGATTTTAATTTCATTTCACTTGATTAGGGTTTAAAATTTTGATTAATTAGGGTTTTATCGAATTTTAAGTTGATTTAAGTGGATTTTAGCTGGATTAAGTGTATTAGGATTTATGGTTGGATTTTTAAGTGGATTTAATTGGATTTTGTTTGATTAGGGTTCTTATTAGGGTTTTGTGGAATTTAAGGTGGATTTTAGCTGGATTAAGTGTTTTATTTGCTTTTTAGTGAATTTTAATGGTTTTAGTGTTTTATTGGGTCATGTGGGCTAGTGTGAACCTAATTGGGCTTGTGTGAGCTAGGGTTTTGGTGGTCGCGACCAGAGCATCAACCGGAGGAGCCTGCTGCCAAATGAGCTCAAAATTGGGGTGTCTACAAATAGCAATAAAGAAAACAATAATAAATATGATTGATGAATGTAAGTCAAACACCTAACCACTTAAGCCATTAAGCAAAACTACCAAAGTATTATCTAGGGTTTTCCTAACTAGAAACTGTAACGCCTAGGGAAGATCCACCCAATGGGTAGGACAACCTGAAGATCTCCTCAAATCTGTGGAAGTTACACGTACTCTAGAAGTACACCCTTCAATCAGCATGCTAGAAGCCTAAAGACGACCCTAGACTTCGTACCAACTAAGAGGGAAAGTAATCTCCCACATAGAAAAGAAGCTGAGCAACTAGGGTGACCCAAGCCTTGTCCTATCTACACATACACCTACACGGGGAGATAAGAGAAAAGTAGGCTCAGAGCTTAGGTACATCATGAAAGCCGCTCGCCTTGTGCTACGTGGCCTCATAGCATAAGTCCGAGAAGGTAGTGATGGAGGAGCACACCAAAACCAAATGACTTAGAAAGCACCCAAAAAAGAGGGAGAGCATGAAAAAGTTGGGTACACCGTCATAGCATAACTCCGAGAAGGTAGTGATGGGTAGGTACTCAAAACGGAGTGAGACAACTAACGAATAAGTAGATATACCATCATAGCATAAGTCTGAGATGGTAGTAATAGGCGGACATCTACAGAAAGATAACAAAGAGGGGAACCCACAAAAGAAAAGAAAAGAAAAGAAAAAATATAAAAGCCAAAACCTCTAGGGTTAGCTATAGGTGCATTAGGGCCAACCACTAACGAGCGACTCAAGAGCTATAATCGACGTCGAGAGTCTATTGAACCTTAAGTCTCCCCACTCTTTCACTAATAGGCAAGGGGTAGAAAAACCCTCAAAGCTCAGGAACTGAGTAAATACGAGAGATAATGATCAACTAAAGCTAATACGAAGTCCTAAGTCCTCAAAAGGTCAAGGTATGATGAAAGGGACGACTCTCTCACCTTTATAATACAAGCAACAATGATAAATGCATAAGGAGGGTTGTGACTACACTCATCATCGATCATCAATCAAAAAAAAATAGAAAATTCAAAAATCCAAAAAAAATCAGAAAATAAAAAAATCCAAAAAAATTAGACAAATTTAAAGATAAAAAAATCATAAAACCAAGCAAAACCAAAAATATAATAAGTAGTGCCATCCACCATACCTACAAGTGAAAGTAGAGTAACGAAACTAGAATTGGTTTGGCCGATGATGCAACCATCAATCCACCTGGTTTTGGAGTTAAATGTCCTACCCAAGCGTGCCTTCATGGCTTAGGTGTGTTTTGCCCACAAAGACATTTCCCCGCAATGATCTTTAGAGCATCCACAAATGACTCACCATCGACGTCCACTGGACTTTGGTTTTCCATCTTCTAGCTGAGGCCAGAACTAATTCCCTCCACCTAATTTCAAACATAGGGGAGTAAAAGATAACACTATAGTTCATTTCCTAGGCAACTTAGCCAATACCTTTAGGGTAAGGAAAGGTACGCCTTTGAGTACTAACATATTTATTAAGTGTGTAGGTATAATCCCCCACCACGAGTTAGTACATCATGCCCCACCGTGGTATTACATCAAGTCCCACCGTGGCGGTATAAAAGTCCCACCAAGAACGGACTTCCGCCTTTGGAGTCCCAATCGTATACAGACACACTATTCTGACTAAGCAGTAAAACCTCGGTTAGGAAAAGGAAGGGTTCACTCCCTTACTTACCAAGTCGAGTTGTGGGACGACGGTCCTTTCTTGAGAGTACTGGTCACACTCGATGATGGAAAACACTAGACCACAACGAATTGCATCCATGCATCTTGCATATGTATATGGTTAGGGACCACCCATAACCAATTGGCCTAACCAGTTATATGGACCATTCATTGCATATTGAATGTTGACCTTGCATTTACATTATTGTTTGCTTGAATCATGCAACCATGCATTTAGGAACTATGCATAAGAAGTGGAGCACTGACGGAGCAATGTTCTTCTAGTGTGTTAGAAACCCTTAGAACCTGTGATCCACCTAAAGCCTTATTTAAGTCCCAACCTATCCAATTCAATATTCCAATCCGAGCAAACTCTCAAACAAGAAGCCACAAACATTTATCAGCTTTTAATTAGCTTTTCCTTTTCAACGGGTGATCGAGTAATTTCCCCACGGTCACCTTAGTTTCTACCCCGTTGAATTGTCACTCTACATGGTTGACATGGTCTTGACACCGATTGTGACATATAGTCATGGCTTAACCCCTCCATGACTGAGCCTGCAATATGACAACATTTTTTAAGTAGCTTTTCTTTTCGACCGGTGATCGAGTAATTTCCCCATGGTCATCTTAGTTTCTGCCCCGTTAAAGAGTCACACTACATGGTTGGTAGGTCTCAACACCGACTCCGACACATAGTCCCAGCTTGACCCGTCCATGCTTGAGTCTTCAATATGATGGCAACCCTTAGTTTATCGAACCACTCAGCTATGCGACAATGTCCCGAAACCGAGTCTATTCACCTTCTCACATGTTGACTGTGCGACCATGTCTCGAAACCAATAGGTGTAGATTTTTTTGGAATCCGTGGTGGATCATTTGAAAGTGACTTCTCTTTTTTAGGAAATGCTCAATGGAGATATCACTCTTACCTTAGAGTCGATCATGTTCCAAGATCAACTCCAAGGGGGGCATCTGTAGATATCCCAATTTCGCATTTCCCAGAGTTCACCTAAGATAGGAACCATTGAGGGGCCCTAGATCACGTGGCTAAGGAGCTCTAACCTTCTTCTAGATTTTTCCATTGAATTTCTGTATTTTTTTGGGTTTTAATGCATCTTTGTGGATAAGATAAAGGACAAGAGGTAATTTGTAAAAGACCAAGATGTTGCTTATCTGACAGGCAACATAACTAGTCGCCTCTGAAATAGGCGACATATCTAGTTGCCAAATCAAGAGGCGACTAGATTGTAAGGTGCCACTTCAATAGGCGACTACAATCCTAGGTCTTTTCTCTCTTAATTATTTGTCATCCCAAACTTTAATATAATATTTGGGATATTTAAAAATGTTATTATGATTATTCCCATAAATATTATAATTTCTATAATTTTCCAACATTTAAATAATATGTGCTTATCATATAAATCATTATAAATGCCAAATAATTCTAGAAATTTGCATGACTTGATAATTAAGATCACTTATCTGTATTTGCTAGAAATGAGCTTTTTATGATAAGTTATCACATTTTCATGTTATAGCTTATATTTAATTCGTGATAATGCTCAAAAGATAAAGATAAAATCCAAAAAATCTAGATAATTACGAATCTAAACTAAATTAGAGTTATCCTTGATTTTAATTTACATTTTATCGTAAATATTGAAGATTTGATTTTAAAATTCAATTTACTTAACATTTTAAGTTTGATTTGAATTTGGAAATATATTTTAAATATCTCTTAATTATGGGAATGATTTCTATGTGTTGATTGTGTTCACATTACTAATGGATTTGTAATTTGTTAATTTGTGATTTAATTTTGCAAATTATTCCTTTTTAGTTGTTCGACACCACATGCACTAGCGACTAGCTTACGTGGCAGATTTCGTTCCAACCAGCTACTAATTCATCACGTGCATGGAATCCAGGATCAATCATCTCGTCACCTGTGCTATCAACGACTGAATGATTCTGTCTCTTATCCCATACGCGACTAGATCAAAAAGATATTTTTTTGCCATATTTTACAAGTTTAATCATGGCCCTTGATCTATATCTCATCTTTGACGAGATCCCCAGCTCCCAAACTCTATAAATAGACATCCTAGGTCTTCAATCCAAGGGGAGGCACTTCAAAAACCTTAGGAGCCAATTTAAACCCTAGAGAGAAAGAGAAAGAGTGCCATAGCCCCTCCTCCATGCCAAGCCCCTAGAAACTCAGATCTACTAGTGATCTAGCCTCCTTCAAATCCAAAGCGCATCACCGGAGCTCTGTCCGACCAGCCTCCACCTCCTTTATCGACTCCAAAGCGTACAAGGGTGAAAGTGAGTATTTTTATTATTGCATTTTCATTAACATAAATCCATTATATACATAATTGCTTGTGGCATATGCATGCAAGGACAACCCTCAGTTAGTATTTCATTTCAGTTATTCATGTTATTTATTGTTTATCCATGTTACTCTTACTACACTTAGACTAAGCTAGATCTCTTGTTTCATGTTTTCTTGTTTGTTTTGAAGGGAAGATTACTACATGAGCATGAGGAAGCCGCTGGACAGCATCCTTCCACCGACCTAGTGAACCGAGAACCCACGCAACTACAACACCCCTAAAAATTTGCATCCATAGGTTCACCTCTCACTCCCACTTGGGAGATCGAGCAGGCTAAGGCTTGGGCCATTTTTTTGAATTTGCAGAAATCGATATGTTGTTTTTGATTAGTATGTCATTTTTGCCTCAGATTTGTCCCTTTGACCTCTGGATTGGTAGCTCAAATTTATTCGATCTACCATTCTAGGAGTCTTGAGTGTTGACTGTGCACCTAGTTTGGTCAACCATTTCTTTTCAAGCAACCAAACCAGGGATTTTTGAGCATCCAGGTGTTTCTTGGTCAACTGTTGTTGTTGCCTTGAGCCTGGTTCGATCCACCAGCCCATTTCGGCACGTCAAATCAAGCCCAAGTGGTGGTTTAAAAGTGATGCTTTGTGGCTTTTCTTGAGGAGTCTTAAATGCCTATAAAAGATGGTTTTGTGGGCCATCAATGGTGGTCTATTGTGGATGCCTAGTGTGCTAGTATTGTGGAGTTTTTTGAGATATAAAAAGTGGTTTGAAAATGAATTTTTAAAGAAATATAGCCTAGTTTGGATAGGATTTCTATGTTTTCTATGTGTAGGCCAAGATACCATGGGACGTGCTGCTTGGACCAAGAAATGTGACAACATTCTCAGGTGATCAGGCGTGTCACCTAGGTTGAGGTTGGGGACCAAGATACTATAGGCGAGTATTCGTCAGGTATTGGAGGTATGAGACTCCCTTAATGTCGTCCACGAGCCTGAGGTTGAGGTCCATGAGTTGAGGTGTTGTCTCGACCTAGAGGTATGACACTCCCATTGTCTGGGTACCGTGTGGAGGACACCAATAAGGCAGACCATGTGGTGTTGGCCAGGGCAGTATTACATGTGCCCCATTGCTAGTAGTATCCTGAATGATAGGACAACCTTCCTAGTTAGGGTTGGCTTTGTGAGGGTTCTCCAAGTGGGAGAACTTTTGGACAGAATCACTCCTCTTAGGGTAGCGGGTCCGTGGTAGTACAATGCACCTTGATGGCTGCTTGTGCTAGAGTTAGTTGCCTGGTGCCAGGCAACATGACTAAGTGTAGTTGTGTTTTTGGCCAGTATGGCCCATGTTTTGGTGGTTTCAGCCAGTAGGGCCTAGTTTTGCTATGCAAATGTTTTACCATATTCTTGTTGCTTCAAAAGAAAAGGAAAATGTTTTGAGAATGAGATTTGTGGGTTTGGCTGGTAGGATCCTGATTTTAAGACTTGGTCGATTTGGTAAAAATGATTTAAAAGAGAAAACTTGGTTTTGTTTTCTAGGTTTCTCATGGGGTGTGTGCTGGGCGACTTCTAGTCACTCACGTGTGCTTTGTGTGGTTTTTAGGTTGCAAGTGTAGGCTAGCAGCAGTTGGTGAGTCTAATGCATGTAGTCGGAGTCTCGTAGCCGTACACACAGGTTCCTAGTTGGTAGATGTTTTTAATTAGCCTTTAATTTCTTGTAATTTAGCATTAAATTATTGTTGAGATTATTTAGGCTAATGTGTTTGTGTTGGTAGTGACACTGATCGTCATGTTGTTGTTGTCAAAGTTGGCCAGCAAGGCAAATACAACAAGCACGGGAAATTCTCACTCCACAGTGAGTTTTCCATGCAAACGTCGACCCGAATCAATGATGAAAAGGTAGTGATGGGTTGTATGCTTAGTAGAGCCCTAATCGCTAGTTGTGCCCATTTGAAGATGATCTCGATAGACTCTTCTTCAAAGGGCCTATCCTTGACTTGGGAAGCAAGTGTGCACCAACAAGTCATACTCCTCTAATGACTCATGGGGCCTTTACCGAATAGTGACAAGATCCTCACGCTTAGGGATCAAGTCAAGGTTGAAAGAGTACTACTTCAGGAATGCTAGGCTAAGGTTGTTCCAAGTCTTGATAGTAGCTATGTGGAGAGATGCAAACCATTTGAGAGTTGGCTCTATCAAACTTTTCTAGAATAGGTGGATCAAAAGCTTCTCGTCGCCCTGAAGCTGTGTGAGATCACAACAGTATGCCTTCAAATGGGATATTGGATAGCCACTACTGTTGTATTTCTCGAATTCCAAGATGTGGAAATTCGAAGGGAGTATCACCTTTGGAAAGTAGTAGAGGTCTCAGAAATGGTAGGACTGGCAATCCCACCTTGCATTTGACGAAGTGCTCTTTCTAGATCACCAATCCTAGTAAGGAGGGTGTCTGAAGATGCTGCTGATGATATAGGTGCAACAGAGGCAGGTGCCGCATATGTTGTATGGGTTGTGCGTGTGCACTCCTCTGGATCCACCCCTATTCTTGCTGATGTCGAAGCGTAAAGGCTTGTATACCCATGCAAAGGTGTGGAGTGTAGTGATGTCATGCGTGCTAAGGCTTGAAACTAATGCAAGGGGGATGAATAAATTGCATGCTATGCTTTGTGAGGTGTAGAATGTGGGAGCAACAGTTGTTGCATCGATACCACACCAAACAATGGGCTCAAGGGAAACTATGCTCCTACCAAGCTAAAGGACAGGCCACCAAGTGATGGAGATGAATGTTGTGCAAAGTGTTGAGTGAATGCAGGAGGCTAGGAAGGTGCTGTCATTGCTGGAGTAGTGAAGAGCTGAAGCGAGGGCATAGGTGTAGTGAACTGTGTTGGTGGAACTAAAGTGGAGCACACCGAAACCTCGAGGGTTGGCACAAAGGGACCAAATGAAGGAATGTAGCCAAGAGACATGTCCTACAGGTTCTACACAAGAGTCAACAGATGTCATGCTTGCAGGGCAAAGGATCTGTCGACAGGTGCACCAGAAGGTGAAGGCATGGATGTAAGCGAGGGCAAAAGGGCAAAAGAGGCAATAGGGAGAGACCCTACAAGAGAGACAACCAAATCAAACTGGATTCCTATAGCGAGAAGGCCCTGGGAAGGGACGACAAACGAGACCTCCAAAGTTTGGGAGTTGGTCACTGAAGGAGTCACGACATCAAGCTCTAGATTGATTTGAGTCTACCACTATCCTGAAGTAGGAGGGACGGAATCCTCGAGTGCATGGGAGTGATGCAAAAGGGAGGAGGAAAGAGTAGTAGAAGTGGCAGACAGGGATTGAGGGATTGAAGTCTAAACCCCCTCCAAAGTAGTAGGATGCGGCTCGCTGGTTTGTTAGGCCATAGCAGACCACAAACAGGTACGAATGGGGCTGCAACGATGAATGCCGAGGCATGAACCCAAAGACGAGCTGCGGTTAGAAGTGACACTAGCTTAGGAACAAGGAGAAAGACTACGGGAGGCAACCTACGATAGAGACACTCAAGCTCCTGATTAAGGACCTCGCACAAGCTACCTATGGGACAAGCAAAAACAATAGGTATCAGAACATGAGACAAGGACACAATGCAAGTTATTAGGGTGGCATGCATGACACATAATGCAGATGAATGACCTAAAATGTGCTCTCTTACCATGCATGTCCTGAGTGGACGATCCACCCAAGACACTCTCTTGGGTTTGAGATATGGCTTTGGTCAGAAAGTAAGGACTCCTGTTACGCATGGGGAAGGTGTAAGGCACCCCCATACGCCCGACGAGTTGGTTTTTCTAGGCCAATCGCTCAAATGCTAATGCATGCTTGCTAAGTCTAAGATGTATGAATGCTACATGTCATGCCAATGTAAAGGGGATGAATGGGTGGAAAACATTCCAAACTAATGCTCAATTGCACTATGTGAACTCTGGACCGTCAATCAAAAGACTCGACATAGTAAACATCATCGCCCTAAATTAATGCATGCATACTGGAAAACATGGGGAAACCATGCAATGCAGGCGAAGACAAGCGCTATGTATGGATGCTATGTGGTGCATGGGAAGCATGAGGGGATGCAAGGGAACACACTTGGACACTTAGACCAAGTCATGGCTGGCCAGATAATTCCACCCTCCTATCTTGCTGTGAAATGGGTTCTGTCAACAAGCACGTCTTAGTTCTCCAACTACGAGGTGTGGCGAGGCTTTTCAATGATTCCAGAGGTCTGAGGGGGCAAGGAGGAATGCATGAATGGAAAATGGATGAATGTGTATGCCATGTTCACCTTCCGTCGTCCACACCATGTCTCGCTAGTGACCATGAACTTAGCTGACCATAGAAGCGGTAAGGAGTGTCAAGCGGCCATCCAGGGTGACTGAGAGAGGAAAGAGAAAGGTGGTGATGTGTTGAAATGGGAAGCAAGAGAGCTCACAGGGTAGTGGCCATTCTCAAGCCTCGGAACCTGTCACCGGCAATGAAAACAATATGCAACATGCATGACTGAAATGTCATGGATTATTGTAGTCAAAATGCACGAAGGAAGATACGACAAAGCAGGAAAAACATGAAGACAAGATAATTACACACAACAAAGGGCGAGAGTAACCTATGGAGTTTTGTGGGTTGTCCCTTCCAATGATGACTCATAGAGGCATTTCTTCAGTCAATGGCTCATGGAAGCAGAGGCAGGTATAGAGGGCTAAGGTGAGGTTGGTGGACTACTTAGGTGTGTAATGTGGGTTTGGACGAGGTGTTTTAGTGGTTTGGGGGTTATGAAATTGTGTGACTGTTCCAGCCGACTAGAAATGACGATCAGAGGTGGCCAATGGACTGTATAGAGGGGCTCCAATCAAAGGGAGGCTTTGTCAAGAGATTGAGAGGTGCTCAACGTAATGAAGTTGATGCAGAGTCGTGGACGAGTGTTGCAGTTTGTGTAGTGGATGTAGTTGATGTAGTGGATGGCCGAAGAAGGTAATGGGTGGCCGAAACTGGAATGATGGGTGGCCGGAGGTGGGTTGTGTGTGTGCTCATGGCTAGACAGAACCAAGAGGAGGCTGAGCCAAGAGAGGAGCTTGGACGTGGGTTGGAGGTGTTTTATAAAGGGAAGGAGGTGGTTTGGTCATTGGATTCAAAATATGGATTAAGATGAGGGGTTAAGATTAAATCAAAGGGATTTGCTAAGGTTTTGAGATTAGGTGGAAGGGCTTGATTGTTTAGGGATATCATGGAACATGGCCAGATACATGCGGCCTAATAGGAAGCAAGGATTTGATGTTCCCTTAGTGAAAAGACAACTCAATCCCATGCTTGCAATTACTGACCCAGGACATCCACGCCCCTGCCCTGTGCAACTCACCCACGATATCAGGACAAAGCTTTGCTAGGTCAGACCCTTTTTCTTGGATCCTAGCCTATTCCAATGTTCATCTGGGTCATAAATGGGCTTGGGTTAGGTGTTTTGTGGAGGGTTAAAGGTGTTGGACTAGTTTTAGAGTTTTTGACTAGTTTTGGAGTGGTTTTTAGGGTGTGAAATGGGGTCTAATATAGGGAAATGCCTTGTTTCTACCGGTGCGCTCTTCCAAAGGAATCCATCAATGAGTGGTTGCCAAAGTGGGGTGTCTACATGCCCAAAGATTCGAACTAAGATTGAACAACTGAAGATTGAGACATGGTTTTGTGAAGCTATGTATGTTGACAACCAATTGTTTGAGGTGCTTTTTACTTATGATTAGTCTTTGTTGTAATATTTGTACATTCCTAACTAAAAGCGTGCACAGGCGGACTTCAAAGGCAGAACATTTGAAGTAGACTTGAAGGAATGGACTTGTGGGTGTAAGAGATGGGATGCTAAGAATCCCTTGTAAACAAGGAGTGGCAGCAATCATTATCAACAGATAACAAGTGGAATCCTATGTGCATGAATGCTATCATGTGGAAGCATTTACGTGAGTTAATTATTACTTTTTTGTGTTATGCATTACTTTGTGTTGAGTATTACTGATTTAAGAACAACAAACATACCTATCTTTATGATTGAAAATAGGAAAACATATGCTGCCATGATTTAATCGATACTAGACATGTCTCAATGGCCACATGGTGAGAATGAGGACATACATACACCTACTATGAGGAGACAACCTGGTAGACCCATGACTCAAAGAAGAGAGGGCCCAAATGAGCATGAAGACCCTATTAGGTTGAGAAGGAATAACACTACACGAAGGTGCAACAAGCATGGTATTTTGGGACTCAATAAGAGGACTTGCATAGGTGCACTACCAAAATTTATGGTGAGAAGAGGAGGGAGAGCAGGAAGAGTGGGTAGGGACCAAATTGAATGTGGTGCTACTAGTACTCCTATTGTCCAAAGAGAAGGTGCAAATAGTACAAGTGAGGCTACTAGAAGTGTTGTTAGCAATAGATCAAAGAAAAGGAGAGGGGCTGCAAGAGGAGAAATGTAACACTTGAGGACTTCATGGGAGACACGTGGGTTCTTGGTGTGTTTTAGTAGCCCAAAGCACTATAAGTTGTAAGTTTTGTTTTGGGATTTGGATCCCACATGGTTATATTTTTTGTGATCGGGAGCCTAGTTGGGTAGATTGGCGTTTAGTTACCTTTAAATGTAATATTCTTCTTGGACAATCAAAGTGATTTTTATGGATGCTTCCCTCTTTGGATTCCCTATTTTGGCATGTTGTGTCTCATGAGCGCGTGGAACATGAGGTAGACAAACATAGTTATGCTACAGTACCATTCTATGATAGCAATGTATTTGGATAGCTACCTAGTGATGGCAATGTTCAAAATGATTTTATGGATGCTTCCCTCTTTGGATTCCCTATTTTGGCATGTTGTGTCTCATGAGCGCGTGGAACACGAGGTAGACAAACATAGTTATGCTACAGTACCATTCTGTGATAGCAATGTATTTGGATAGCTACCCAGTGATGGCAATGTTCAAAATGATTTTATGGATGCTTCCCTCTTTGGATTCCCTATTTTGGCATGTTGTGCCCCATGGGGGCATAAAACACGAGGTGGACAAACACAGTTGTGCTACAATACCATCCTGTCATAGCACTATGTTTGGACAGCTACCCCATGATAGCAATATTCAAGAATAGTGCCACACATGAGGCTCTTATAAAAAGGGAAGAAAAGAGTGGCACCAGGCATTCATAAGAGAGATTGAGGGAGAGATTGAGGGAGAGCTTGAGAGAGATCTAAAGAGGGAGAGAGATAAGTTGCTACTACGATTGCATGAGTCATTGACCATCGTGAGCCATGTGTTGTAGCCAACATCGTTGTTGAGCTACTACTATTGAGTGCCACCACTACGAGTGGTCACTGCTATGGGTGGAATTATTGTACTACGCGGGCATGTGGATTGAGCTTCAGTGAATGGCATATGCCCTACCCCGAGATCCCTTTGTTTATTTAAATTTGTACATGATTGTTGTGGTTATGCCTTGAGATTCCATGTGAGAATTTGGTGTTTTTGAGATTCCATGTAGGGAAATCCAACCAGTGGTTGCCAAGGGCTGTGTATGGTGGGTTTTTTTAGTAGAAAAACCCTTACGTGTGGATTCTCTATTTTAGTATGCTTTATGTAGTTTTATGATGAATTATTTTGAGTTTTGCCATGGTTTATGTTCCTATTATGATGCCTGGGGATTTCATACTGTTTGGATATTGGTTTTGGGCAAGATATGCCCTGTTTTCTTTCTAGTTGTAACAACCCAGACCTGGACTAGCATTTTGGGTCAGATATTTTAATGGAGTTTTGGGTCGTTAGACACTAAGTTCCCTACTTTTATTGAAAAACACAACTCTGGTAGCATTTTACACTTGTAATGTGGGTTCTAGTCATTTTTGGTGCTGAGTGGTTTTATTATTGTGCCAACCCTCATGGAAGTTTGAGTGTCTACCTTGGGAAACGAAGGTCTATCTCGTCCCTACTTGTACGAGCCACGTGGACATGGGAGGTTGCATGGTTTGGTCTTGTGTCGTGGGTTCTTTACCTTCTTTCCTTCTCTTCTTTCTTTCTTTTCTCTCTCCTTTTCTCTCTCTCTTCACGAGCCCCACTCTCCTTCCCTCCTTCTTCCTTCTTCTTCACTCCACTCCTTCTCTTGCACAACAGAGAGAGGGGGAGAATGAGGAAGAGATGAGAGAGGGCTGACGGAGAGGTGACTGGAGGAGGAACTCAATGCCGTCGTGTGGCCATTGCAAGGAAGAGAAGAAGAGGAGGCTCTGGCAGTGAAGGATGAAGAGGAAGAATGCCAGCCATTCATTCAAAGTACACACCCCTATAGGATTTTCTTTTCTTGCTCAATTCAATGCATAGGGGCATGTTAGTGTGCATTGGATGTGAATGGATGGTTGGAGAATTTATGGTGATTTTTGGGAATTTATGGGGAATTAATGACGACTCTATTGGTTTGGGGTGAATAGTGTTTTTGGCTCTTTTTCTTAAATTTCTCGAGCCATAGATGACCGATTCCCGTGAATTCTGTCCCAAACTGTTGAGGTCTGCGAGTTCTTCAAACTGGTATATGGAATGTGATTTTTGATTGTTTGTGTGATTTTTAGTTTCAAAAATTTAATCTTGGTTTATGCAATTCATCTGAAGTGTTTTTCGATGTTTTCTCGAGCTTTGGTGCATGGTGTTGGATGATTTCTATTCCATGGTGTTGCTTGTGTGATTTCCTTCAATTTGGTACCTTGTTTGCTGAACTCCATGGTGTATAAGACCAGATTAGGGCATTGAAGGGGTGCTGGCTAAGTTGGGTTCAGAGCTCTGAGCTTTGAACTTGAAACAGGGCACTAGGTGCACCTCCCAGGCACACCTAGGAGACACATCATGTTGGCACACCTCCTAGGTGCACTTGGGAGGCACACCTGCTAGGCACACTTGGTAGGTAATCTTGATTGTTAATCTGGAGTGTTGCCTTTGTTGTTTGCACGTATAACTTAGAATTACGAGGTTCTCCCTTAAACAGTATAAATTGGATATTAGGTTTATATTTAACCCTAGGATTGCAGTCGAGGTATGGTTTGGTGTGGTGCACTGAATTAGATATTCAGTGGCACGGTTGGGTGTTTGACACTGAGTTGGCTATGGTCCATGTGAGACACAAGCCAGTAGGTGTGAGACACTTTGGCACCATAACCTAGTGTTCTGAGTGCACTTGGTGTGACTTTCTGGGCTTGACAAAAGAGTTGACGAGGCAATGCCTTGAGTTGTGGTTTTGGTTTTGGTTTTCATGTTGCTTTTGGACACGGAGTTTTGTAAGATTTTTGGGAAAGATATATAATGATTTTAGAAATAGTTTTCCAAAAGGTTTAGGGAAAGAGAAAAGCATCAATTTTGCAATGGTTTTGGAAAGTGTTTTGAGGTTTTTGAAAAGGGGACTAATATACCTAAGCTCTCAGTCGACCTTTAGAGACAAGTGATACCTCACATGGGCAGGAATAATTCACACAAAAGGAAGAGCAAACATTGAGATGTGAAATTCTTATTTTTTGTGTTCTCTGTAAATAAAGTTTAGAATATTGAAACTTTAATTTAATGATTATGATCTAAAGAAGAATTATAAAACATAATTATACACATATATATTGTGACTGTGAAAAAATATGATTTTAAAATCTATTACAAATTATTTTATAACTATAAAAATGACAAAGTTTACAAAAAGTCTTTTTCAATAAGATATGGAAAAACAAAGATACCGTTAAACGGATAAATTATTTGACTCATTCAATTTTCTTCTTTTATTTATTTGTTTATCAAGGGACAATGATGGAGGAGGGAAATTAGGAAACAAACTTCATTAATGAAACAAATGGAAAAACCTTCTCTCTCATACTCTCTCTATAGTTTCTAATTTATGGAAAGCCATAGATGGAAGCTTTCATCGGGAGAGAGAGACATTGGGATAAGGTAGAGTGGAAGAAAATTAGGAATAATTAAAATAATAAAATGAAGAACTTAAGAAAGCTAGACATAATGGAAGAATTCAAAATTTAAAAAGTTAATAAATAAATTCAAAAAAATTGAGTGAAAAAGAGAGCTATTTACTTGCCTCTCCTTGTCTTGAGGAAATACATCCTCACTTAGTATAATAAGTAAGATTTGGTAATGATATCTTTTGAAATGTCTCATTATTCATTATTTCTAGATCTTTTTGTTGCATTCACTTACAACAAAAAATAACACTTGTGATTTTATCTTAGGTGACGCATAGCTGAAAAAATGCTAATCACTATCTTTATGTTCAAACAAAAACCAGCTAATGGATCACTTTGACAAAAGTCGTGTACCTGATCAGGTTTGACACCATAGATTTCAAGAAAGTCACCAATTACACTTACACAATTATGAAAAGAGCAAAGAGGAGGAAAAGCTCATCAAGGACAATTCCTTTCTCTAGTAGATGGTTGGGCTTAGGAGAGAGTCCTTGAACCAAGGTTAGGGATTGGGTTCGAGGAGATGGGAATAGGGCTTGTGTAAATGGAGATCCTCCAAAGTCTATTGGACAAGGGATCTAGCTCCAAAAATTCCATTGAGAAATGTTTGCATTGGTCATTTTCAACCGTTCCAATATACCCATGTTCGAGCTTTGCAATTGGGGGTACCTTTCTTTGTGTTGAGGTGTGGTGGATTGGTCTTTGATTTGGGTGTAAAATTGTTGATTTATCAAACTGATACGAGAATTACAGTGATGTGAATTGGACTAACAGTCATTGGCTTGCTTCTTGATTCTTTTGTAGCTCTAGAAAAGTTATCCCAAGTTGAAGGAAATTTTTCAATGATAGCAGAAGCAAGACTTGAAACATTGACATCCACACCTCTAGATTTCATTTCATTCACCAAATATTGCAGATCTAAAGCTTGTCCTAGAATGGACTTTTCATTTACCGCCAATTTAAAGTTTAGGAACTTAGCCTATAATCCTTTGGATTCTTAATATTCAATTCCCACATTTTCCTCTAAGACATTCGATAGTTTAAGGGAGGTGTGAGCTTGACAGTAAAGGTAAGAATTTGTCGGGAAGACCACTAAGTATGCAATCATGACAAATATAACCCAAGTCCTTAGGTTTGCCTTTCTTTTGCAGGTGTAGACGCCAAGGTTAAATCAACGGTATTCCAAAAAGAACTGAATCTAGCTTTGAGCAACAAAGTTGTACCTTACACCCCAATAGTTATTATCTATCAATGCTTCAATCTTCATAATTCCTGCAATCTATGGTGTTCAAGCCGACTTCAAAAGCAGCCTTCGATTTAAAACAAAATCAAACCATTTTGGTTCAACCAAATCAACTATAAGTTGGTCCAACCACTTAATTTCAATTAATAGTTTGACCATAAAATCAATGATTTAACCATATTTTAATCAATGATTTGCCACTGGTTCAATTTTCAAAACAATACCAGAGACAACAAACATATCATCTGTTAATGAGGAATGAATCCAAGAGAGAACCTGTTGTTCAATTTGGGAAATTACAAAGCAAATCAAGATAAGAATGACTTAGATGTAACATTAAAAGAAGCTGACAGTAGGGGCAAGGGAATCATATTATCATCTGCTTAACCAAGAAGGCCTTTACAGAACAAAGTAATCGGTTGAGTTCTCCACATGTGGTAGTGGTGAGAGATTTTCTTTTTCTATTAACTTTCAACATTTGTTAGGAATCAAATCAACAATCTCCTGATAGAAGTGATAGTCATATGCCAAAACATATTGTGAGAGGCAATTTGATAGAAAAGAAAAGAAGTGTCATAGATGCCTCATAGTTCATACGAAGCAACATGCCACTTACTAGCCTTCCAACACCAGCCGGCTAGCACCGCACCAAAGCATGTAACATCAACAATACTGGCCACAAAGCTACAGCGACTAAAGCTTAAATGTCACTAGTTAACATCAACCGTATAACAACCGTAAAATTCATTCTCCTGCTTATTCCTAGTTTACTTTTTGTATATATCCATTAACCAAGGTACCCTCTTCATTTTTTTAATCCAACGTACTTGAGCACATACGTTTCACGGTTCACGCATTAACATCAAATACGGCCCTGAAATGCAAGAGCACGTGTCAATTTGGCCAGGGTTGTGCAACAAGACCCCCGCTACATTCCAACCTTTCGAAGCCAGTTAACAATCAAATCCTCAATTAGGTGCCACATGCAACCACTAACCAACCACGCCCAAATGGCACTACAATTGCAACAAAGAATAATGGTTGCCTACGCTAATCCTATTAGATTCACATTCACATTCACGTTCAAAGTCAAAAATTAAAATCCAGTTGGGAAAATTAACGGCTGAAAACAAATCCAGTAGCAACCAAAGGCAAGTCATGCAATTTATTTCACATGAACAATTTGGAAGTGGACGTGAATCATCCAATCAAATAACTATTTGATATTTAAATAGTTGTTACAGATTTCGTAGCCCCAAAAAATAACATGAAAGCCGAATATACAAAAGTTATACATATGTACACTGCTTAAAACGCTTTCAGGTATGTACATGCTTACCCTCATTTACTAGGTTGCCATGAAACCATTGGCACGAATATCAAACTTTTCACTAGCCTCAATAAACGTTGAGATCTGGATCATATAAGCAGTACAAGGCATGCCAAAAAGATGACGGTGATATCAAAAGTAAGATATCAACTTAAGTCAAATCCAGCTTCAGCAGTGATTGCGTATAACAGTTTGGTTTGCAATTGCTCCTTGCTGCAACATTAACGTGTTACTAACAATTAGGAACTGAGTCCCAGAATAGCAAAAGTCACATATATTAGAGTTTTTGGTCCAAAAAAATTAGGATGCTAAAGCTCAGATAACTGGCATCATACCAAGTTACCATCAGCCTAGACGTAATGTGAAAACTTGCAATGACCTTGCGTTGGTAATTATCATGTCAACCGTTAGTAATTGTTGTTCTCAATCAAACTGAAATGAACTTATATATAACATGGTATCAAGAAAATTGCTTAGGTATGGGATCTCGTTCCTCTAGATGCCTATGTCATTAGAATATTTTTCTTTTTGAAAGAAAGCATGTAAAGTTTAGTCAATCAAATAGAATTATCCGTAATGTCTACTATAGTTCCCTGAAAAACCATCTTCCGCACATGTAATCAAATACAAGAGACATATCAGCCAAACTTAGTTTTTCATAATAGAAGATTTCTAGCCGGTCTTAAGTTAATGGTTCTACCTGATTGCTAAAATTACTCGGTAAATTCTCTAATGACTTCTCTTACTGACCTTTTATAAGGAGGGAGTTTTAGGAGATTCATGCAAGTTGCAGAAGTTGGCAACCGATCAAGGTCCTCTTCGCTGGCATCCAGAGGAGCAGCCCTGCATTGAATCCAAGAATCCAACAATCAGTAAAGTGTACCTGTTAATTAGGAGAGAAAAACATTATTATTTTCATTGCTAGAGGGATACACGTATATATAAGGGTGACCTCTTTACAAAGATATCCATATAACCTATCTAACTATCTAATACTCTCTCTCAAGATGCAACATATAAATTGATCATGCTCAACTTCTTACATAAAAACTCAAACACTCCAATACTCAACCCTTGTGCGAATATGTCAGCCTACTACTCTGTCAACATCAATGATTTCGGTCAACATCAAGTCCCATACATAATGACAATCTACCTCTATATGTTTGGTACACTCATGAAAGATTGGATTGTTAACAATAAATATCATAACCTAATTATCACAATGCATGAGCATAAATACTTTTATGAGAACACCAAACTCTAACAAGGACCTAATTCACAGTATTTCACATACTGAGTCATGGATCTACTTTGACACTTGATCTAAACGCTGCATTTTGTTTCTTGCCCCATGTGACTAGGTTACCACTTACAAAGATACAATAACCTAAAGTAGATTTCCTATCTCCTTTGTCGCCTACATACCCAGAGTCTGAGAAAACTTCAACATGCAAATGGCTATGTTTCTTGTAGATAATCCTCGACCAAGGTTGCTCTTAATGTAGGCCAGAATACAAAGAACACCCTACCAATGTACTACCCTAGACTTATGCATAAGCTGACCAAGAAGCCCCACTACATATGACATGTCTAGACAAGTAATTGTCAAATAGATCAACTTCTAGATAAACCTTTTGTATCTACCAACATCCTCAAACACCTTTGATGAACTATCTAAAAACTAAAATTCTGATCAATAGGAGTGTCTTTTGGTTTGCATCCTAGAATGCTCGTCTCTTATAGGATGTCAACCACATACTTCCTCTGATATAACACCATCTTATCTCTGACATATGTAAATTCTATGCTCAAGAAATACCAAGATCTCTCCATATCTTTTGTAACAAATTGATGTGAAAGATGCTGTCCTACTAATGCTTATAGTGTCACTACCTATCAAGAGAATATCATGTACATAAATTACAAGAAACACATAGCCCCTTGAGTTTTTTCTGAATAACATTGAATGATCAACAACACATCGCACAAAAGCCTAGCCCATCACAACTGTGCTAGACTTCTGAAACTACACATGTGGACTTTGCTTTAAACCACACAAAGCCTTTTAAAAAGACATACATGATCCTTTCTCTGGAGCAACACATCCTCAGGATTGCTCCATAAATACCTGCTCAACTAAATCACCATATAGAAAAGTATTTTTCACATCAGTTTGACACAATTGCCATAATTGATTGATACTTGTATGGAGGAGAGAATGTCTAATATAATCAACTTCATACGTCTATGTGAAACCTCAAGCTACAAGATGAGCCTTGTATTGTTCCACCGACTCATCCAGTTTGTGTTTAACAGTGAATACCCACTTGCAACCAACTGCACTCGTTCCTTTGGGACAAGTAACCAACTCTTATGTACCACGGGATACCAATGCTTGCATTTCTTCTCCATAGCTACTTTTCAATGTGAAACGAGCGGTGCAACTTGGTAGTTCCTCGACTTTACAGAAATGACCAAGGCAAATAGGTAAAAACAAGGGTGTAGACAATCATAGGAAATAAATGTAGAGATGGGATGAGCAGTAGTGGAACGTATTTCCAAAATGCAATAGGAAAGTGAAGGTTTGAAGGTTGCAGATCCATAGACGTTGAGGCAAGATTTGGCTCAATTAGAGGTGACTAAGGTGGCCGCTGATGATAATGATAAACTTACAATGGACGAGGGAAACGTTGCTCCATAGATGTACAATTACTTCAAGTGGTAGGAACACTCATGGGTTGTGGAAGAGGAATGCCACATGGAGTAGACTTAGTGGACTCAAAAAAAAACTTGAACTCCAAAAACATAATGTCAATAGACACAAAACACCGACTAGTAGGAGGATGATAACACCTATAACACTTTTGACTCCTAAAGTAACCAACAAAGAAACACTTGAATGATCTAGGAGTTAGCATGTCAAGACTTGGAGTGAGATCCTTAATAAAGACAACACAATTAAATACTCTTAGAGGTAGAGAAAACAACTCCTTATCTGGACAAAGCCATTTAATAGATACTCTTGCCCTATATGGAGTAAAAAGCATTCTATTAATAAAATATATAATAAAAAGAACAACATCAAACCACAAGTATTTTGACACTCACTTGTAATATCATGGTGTGAGCCATATTCAGAACGTGTTTATGTTTCCGCTTGGTCACACTATTTTATTGAGATGTATGCACACAAAAGGTTTGATGAAGAATATCCAAAGATGCACAATAACTCTGAAGATCATTTTGTACAAATTCTAAGACGTTATTAGCACGAATTTTTTTTAAAGTAACTACAAACATATTTATTATTTGAGCAAAGAAGATTTTAACAACATTAGAGACATGAAGTCTATCTTTAAAAAGATAGACCCAAGACACTCTAAAATAATCATCAATAAATACAATAAAATATTTAAATCCAAGAACAAATGAGCATGGCCAAGGTCCTAAATATCACAATGAATTAACCCAAACTGACTTTAACCCTTGTAGATAGTATGATGATACTTACGTAATTGACATGACTCACAACTAATAGATTAAACTAATACCCATGGAAAAGTTTACTGAAGTTTCTGATAGGATAGGTGATTCAGACGACAATGCCATAGAAGTGTTAACTCCATGAATAAAGCAACAAATGCAAGTCTACGAGATATTTCATCACGAACTAGTAGGTACACTCTATATTCATACCTCATGTTAACGCTCATGACTAAAACCAATTCTCCTTACCAACTGTAGATCTTGCAAGGTATAATGGAAGGGAAAAAAATGTTACAAAACAATACAATTGTTTGGTTATAACACTAATGGATAATAAATTGACTAGTCAAATATATGAGTTTGTTAAGATAAATTTGAGAAGAAGCTTGAGTAATCCCTTTGCCAACTAACAACTATGACCATTGGCAATAGCAACAGAGCGTATATCGGACATATGGAAAAGTCAGGTAAAAAAGTCTCAAATAATTGATATGTGTAAGAAAACTCTAAAGTCTATTATCCAAAAACTATCCTTACAAGCTAAGAGAGCATTGGTACCTGAATTGGTTGTATGAGAAGTAATAGTAGTGGATTGAGTAACTTGCATATGAAGAAACTTGTCATAGTTGGCCAGAGAGATAGTCATTGTCTGTGGTGACTGATCAAGAGCATCCATCTCTGAAGAGACATACTGAGCTAGAAGAGATCCACCATACTTGTCTCAACACCTATCAACAGTATACTTAGTCCTCCCACAAATATCATATCAATGGATCCTATCAGCAAAGTGTCTTAGCCTCCTCTAGAGGATCTACCACGACCTTTAGTCGAAGAGATCATAGCTGACTGATTTAAAGTTATAACTAGGGTAGTAATAGAAATCCTCAAGGTACATGAAAAAACAAATTGAAATACAAGAACTATTTTAACATCAAGGATCTGTCCACAAATCTGAGATGAGAGATCATGGTCGAGTCGAGTTAGAAAGATTGCAACAACTCTTCCGTGCACTCCTTCATCCTTGAAATGTCAGCTACAAATGATTGATATACCTCTCACTCGTCAAGGACTCTAAAAGTACAATAGAACTCATGAATTAAGTACTTTCCCTATCGATGAGTAAACAATTACTCATATATCTCAAGTACTCTGACAATGTTTTTCTCATTTCCATGCGTACTATGCAGTGTCCTAGCTCTTCTTGGTTGTTTTGAGAAGTATCACGCTACGAGAGACCTACTCATCCATACTATTAACCAACCAAGAGATCACTGCACAATCATCTACCAACTAGTCCTCGTAAGCGACATCTTTCACATCTAGTGGAGGATGTGTAATGTGCTTCTAAAAAATTCTCAAAGACTTAAGACCACAATAAGTAGTTTTTCTTATCTAACTTTACAGAAGTAGCAGAGAAACCTTGGATCCAAGCATCACATGAAGAGGTAATCGGAGGAATAAATAAGATTAAAACCAGATCTGAATGGCACAAAAAAGCACACTGAAATGGATAGAAACGGTCTGATTTTGACCAAAAATTGTGAAAAGCTTGCTGGATAGCACATATCCAATCAAAAACTGTACTAGACGACACAACTAGGCATAGTACCAAATGTCGATGTAAGTCGTCGAAATTTCACCGACACATGTCTTATTTTCAATTTACCGACACAACTACAATACGACATCAACATGAAAGTTTTCTAAACAAATGTGAATTTTTTTTTACTATGTTGCGACCAATACGATACCGACATGCTGACATTTTACTATGTTTCCACCAACATGGAAGTTTTCTAAACAAATGCGGTTGTTTTTCAACTTGCCAAAGTCCGACACGAAACTGACATTTAATACATTGCACCTAAGACACACAAACAACCCTAGGTATATCCACAAGTCAACTAGAACCGAGGCAGCCTAAAACATGACTGGACAACCAACGACTGGGCTGCACACAGCAGCTAGTTGCCCTCGAGATTACGAATGACAATAGAAGAGCTCAGAGGCTGCACGGCGGCTGTAGGGTGGCCTAACAGGCTTGTATGACAGTGGCAGAAGCTTTAACCAGGCTGAACAGAGCCGTTGGCAGAAGCAGGAGGCCTGTACGACGCCAACAGGCTGGCTGTGGTATCATGTTAATTAGGATAGGGTTATTGCTCTGGTATCATGTTAATTAGGAGAGAAAAACATTATTATTTACATTGCTAGAAGGTTATATATAAAAAGGTGACCCCTTACATGGATATCCAGTATCTAATATAACCCATCTAACTATCTAACAGTACCTGTTAGAATAAATGGATCCTTATATGGACCTTTATGTTATCCAATTAATAACTTGTGACATCCGCCGGCCAGTCCACCGGCGTCTACACTATCGACCACCATGTCTGTCGTCATCCAGACTCCAGTTGGCGCCATCCAGCAGCTCCAGCCCTCCTTCAGTAGTCGCCGGCCAGTCCAGGCCTTCCTCTCGTCGTCGCATGCCAGTCCAAGCCAGCCGTGGCAACCACAGCCCCTTCAGTCCCACCGATAGGGGTAGTCCAGCCCCTCAAAGCCGTCATTCGTCGTCCCAGGCCGTCTCTAGTGCCGATAGCCTGGATTTATCTTCTCCAACCGTCAGCCATCCAACATATTTTTTTTTTTTTAAAAGGGAAAGGGGGAGAGGAAGAAGGAAAGTTCCTGTGCCGTTGGAGCCTCCCACATGCCCTTCCCACCGCACTGTCAGGCTCTCCTGCACCGTCACACCCTGCAAGCCAGTCCAGCAGCGCTTCCGGCTCTCCCAGGCCCTCCCAGTCATGTCATCAGGCCGTGCAAGGCCTTTCCCACACACCATCAGCCTTCAGGGGTGCATCCAATCGCGCTCCCAGGCCCCGTCAAGCCGTCCGACTACCTCCGATAGGCCATTCCACTGTCTCCACCATAGATCCGCTGTCATCGAGTGAAGAGGATAAAGAAGAAACAGTAAGGAGGGAGAAGAGAGAAAATGAAAAAAAGAAAAAATAAACAGAAGAAAGAGAATGAAAAAAAAGGGGAGAAAGGTGAGAAAAGGTTAAAGGAAAAAAAAAAGGGTAAAAAGGTGAGAAAATGTTAGAGGAAATAAAAAGAGAAAAGAATGTGTGAAAAGATGATGAGAAAAAAAAAATACTTGTCTTTGACGACTGTCAGACGTTGTCTCTGTTGTATGGCCATGTCACGTCCACATGTGTTGGTGTAGCAGTCCAGCTACTTCTTGATGTTTCTGATATTATGTCGTCTCCGTTGTGTGGACCTGTCAAGTCCACGTATTGATGTAGTAGTCCGACTGTTCCGTTAGTATGTTTTTTTAAATCAAGTCTTCTTCTTCGTATCCATTTATGTAACAAGCTGTGCATGTTAGATGCTCCAGTTTGAGGAAGAGTGTTAGAATAAATGAATCCTTATATGAACCTTTATGTTATCCAATTAATAGGTTGCTTTTAGGTTAAGTATATCTTCTCCTATATATAAGAGATTGTAATCCATTGTCATGAGATAATATAGTTGTTTTCACTTCTCATTCCACATGGTATCAGAGTTCAAGAAAAATCCTAAGGTTTGAGAGAAAGAGAGAGAGACAATGTAGTAGCCGCCGTCGTCGTAGATCCACTCACTATTGGTGACGGCGGTAGTGAGGAAAACACCACAAGTCGTCTGTTTGTTTCCATTTCTTCGTCTTCTCCCTGTCTCGTGAGAAAAACCTTAACTTGTGACATCCGTCGGCCAGTCCACCGTCGTCTGCACTATCGACCGCCATGTCTGTCGTCATCCAGACTCCAGTTGGCGCCATCCAGCAGCTTCAGCCCTCCTTCAGTAGTCGCCAGCCAGTCCAAGCCTTCCTCTCGTCGTCGTAAGCCAGTCCAAGCCACCGGGGGCACCGTCCATGCCAGTCCAAGCCAGCCGTGGCAACCGCAGCCCCTTCAGTCTCCTTCAGTCCCGCTGATAGGGGTAGTCCAGCCCCTCAAAGCCGTCATTCATCGTCTCAAGCCGTCTCCAGTGCCGATAGCCTGGATTTATCTTCTCCAGCCGTCAGCCATCCAACATTTTTTTTTTTTTAAAAGGGAAAGGGGGAGAGGAAGAAGGAAAGTTCCTGCACCGTTGGAGCCTCCCACATGCCCTTCCCACCGCGCTATCAGGCTCTCCTGCGCCGTCACGCCCTGCAAGCCAGTCCAGCAGCGCTTCCAACTCTCCCAAGCCCTCCCAGTCATGTCATCAGGCCGTGCAAGGCCTTTCCCACGCACCGTCAGCCTTCGGGGGTGCCTCCAGTCGCGCTCCCAGGCCCCGTCGAGCCGTCTGACTACCTCCAGTGGGCCATTCCGCTGTCTCCACCATAGATCCGCTGTCGTCGAGTGAAGAGGATGAAGAAGAAACAGTAACGAGGGAGAAGAGAGAAAATGAAAAAATGAAAAAAAAACAAAAGAAAGAGAATGAAAAAAAAAGGGGAGAAAGGTGAGAAAAGGTTAAAGGAAAAAGAAAAGGGTGAAAAGGTGAGAAAATGTTAGAGGAAATAAAAAGAGAAAAGAATGTGTGAGAAGATGATGAGAAAAGAAAAATACTTGTCTTTGACGACTTTCAAACGTTGTCTTTGTTGTGTGGCCATGTCACGTCCACATGTGTTGGTGTAGCAGTCCAGCTACTTATTGATGTTTCTGATATTATGTCGTCTCCGTTGTGTGGACCTGTCAAGTCCACGTGTTGATGCAGTAGTCCGACTGTTCCGTTAGTATGTTTTTTAAAATCAAGTCTTCTTCTTCGTATCTATTTATGTAACAAACTGTGCATGTTAGATGCTCCAGATTGAGGAGGAGTGTTAGAATAAATGGATCCTTATATGGACCTTTATGTTATCCAATTAATAGGTTGCTTGTAGGTTAAATATATCTTCTCCTATATATAAGAGATTGTAATACATTGTCATGAGATAATATAGTTGTTTTCCTTTCTATTTCCACAGTACCAAAAGTGCAGACCTCCCAAAATATAGATTGAAGACTTACCTCTGAATGCAGAATCTCGGCTCCAGATACTTAAACCCAAGTAATGGACCTCGAGAACATCCAGTCACAAACCTGTATGTAAAGCAAAGTTGGACAAAAAAATTTGATTACACTACAGGCTTCAGAGCAATACATTTCCCAAGCATCAACTGCAAGAAGCTGTAATTATCTCAAAGTCTGAATATTGAACTTAAATAAACCCACAAGCAAAATTGTTTTTATGGGAATTTAGCTTCTTGGTCTCTATTAAGAAAGAAATGAGGCAATGGAGAAAACAAGAGTGATTGAGCAAGTAATTGGCTACCCATCTCGTTCCACTCCCGGGTGAGAATAAATTTGTTATCTCAAATCTATCATTTCTCTAGATATTGCACAGTTACATAGATGGAGACTTAAACAGAAAGACAAGGGCAATGATTTTTATTGTTTTAGGTTTTTAATACAAAAGTTTCTACCAGATTATGACCAAGAATCTACTGAATGAGATCCCGTTTAAAGTACAGGGTCTTTATTGACTCAAGGGGGGAAAAAATAAAGCAAAGGAATTTAAACCTATATTGTTTAGGTAATTAGATCTATGATCAAGGTATTTCCATCCTGAACTTCACAAAAGCCAGAAACCAGTCTAAGGTAATCTTAAAAAAGAAGGTATTAACTGGCAAAATTATCTGATATACGTGTCTTCTAACTGCGTTATCATAGATATTTATTGTCACAGACCATAACAAAAAGAAACTTAACCAACAAAATCACCCAAGCTTTATTAGTAACTTATCCATGTATGGATGTATCACATATGAAATCACTTTGATGTGAGCTTTTCTTGTGTTTCTATTTTCTCAGCAGTCAATAAAAATGTTCTTCCATACTGATTTCGATATTGATGCACATTCCAAGAATCATATGATCTGAATCTGTTCAAACAAAAATGGTGTAACGCATTCTTGCAGGAATTCAATAGAGTGAAGGGAACAAACAAAACAAGGGATGAGAGCCCATTTCAGAGTCCATCTCAAGCACTGCCAATCCCACTTCACCACTTTGAACCTACACCCGACCAACCACTCTTTTGCTTCCAAACTTCTGCCAAATTGGAGCTGCAATACTTTAATAGAGTGAAGGGAACCAATAAAACAAGGGATGAGGGCTCATTTCAGAGTCCATCACATGCACTGCCAATCCCACTTCACCACTTTGAACCAACACCCAACCAACCATTATTTTGCTTCCAAAATTCGGCCAAATAGGAGATTGCTTGCCTGTGAGTACCCACAAGCCCCTCTAACAAACCCCATACCACCTTGTGCCACAAAGCTGGCACACACCTCTCCCTCCTTCATGAAATGCCACAATAATTTCCCTGGAAATAAATTCAAAGAAGGGAAATGTCCCAGCTCCATAAGCCCTTGGCAAGCTCTTGTATACCTCCTCTTCTGATCTTTTTATTTGTTTTAATGTTTATTTAGACCATAGCTATGCTTCCCATATAAATTTTATTTATCTCGAGTGATGATAAGTACATCAAGCAGCTATCAAAATAATCAGGTCTATGGGGCAACAGTAGATACCTAATACCTAGTGGTGTATAATTGGGAATGTAAAGGTAAATTTATCTTTTTTGCTATAACATGGTTTCTTAGGTAAGTTTGTGTTCTTGTCCAGTTTACATGAAGTTGAATAAGATTTGACTCGAGTTTGTGTTTCAGTATTTGTTGGAATGAAATCCTGCTACTACACAAGATCTATTTAACAAACCAATCTATCAATGCTGCTTTATTTTTACATTAATATGTAGGTTAACATTTTCATATTGAGAAGCTTAAGGAAAAGAATGCTACTAATAACTTAGGAGGCATGGATTAACAGAGGCTACTTTATTTTTATAGATGGACGAAGTACCACTCACTTCAAAAATTCCTTTTGGTGCTCGGATGGAAAATTTCCAAGAACATACCAAAACATCTGTATTACATCATGATCCTGTAGGAAGAAGTACACGGAATTAGAAACCCAGGAAATCAGGCTATAGCAAGATAACTGTGATGAGAGACTTATTAAGCATCAAATGAAAGTTTCACAAACCTACTACCATAAGATTTATAGCTTCCAAATAACACATGTACCAATGTACAATTTCAAAATATGTATGGAAAAATGACAAGAATTACTCAAGATATGGTGAGACACATGACATATTGACATAGATGTAAATTTTTATGATACAATTTAAGTAGCATACAATTGAACAATTTATGTCCCCAACATTAGTGTTAGTAAATGGATCCATATATGGATCTTTGTATTATCCATTTATTCAGTTACTTGTGAGTTAAATATGTGTTCTTCTATATATAAGAGATTGTAATCATTTGTTATGAATAATACATGATTTTCTTTTTACCTTAACATGATATTAGAGCAAAGGTTTTTGAAGAAGAGAAAAATCATAGCCATCGCACTACTACACCATCGTCCTACGCCATGATTGACAACGACAGATGCACCAGAAAGCCCGTACCACTGCCTTTTCTTCATCATCATTATCACCTGGTTGCCAATGATCTACCTCTTGTGCACCACCATCACCATGTCGTCGACATTTTCTTGCGGTGACACTCTCTCCAACTATCGACAACCCTTAAAAACTCCTTCAGAGTGTTGATTTATCCTCTAACATATCCAACACAAGATTAAGGTTGTCATGCCACCGTCAAGTCCTGAGTAAGGCACCAACATCACCAATGAGCCTTCCTATGCCTTCTTCTGATTTAACCTTCCCCACTGTCTACCAGCTTAGTTCAAGGTTCCTCTCAAGTTGTCGATCATCCAACGAAAAAAAGAGGAATAAAGAGAGAGAAGGGCTCCAATTTTGGGAGATGAGAGTGGAAAGGAGCAGAGAGAGCTACATCACCACGATCTATTCTCTACACTTGCCTTCTCTCGTGGGTTGCTCTCATGCCACTGAATCACCTCTCCCACCAACAAGCCTTGCTGCCACTACCTCCCACATCCTCTCCGCCTCACCGTCACGTACGTCCTCCCTACATTGTTGTCCATAAGAGAAGGCCAAAAGAGGGTAGAGGGAAAAGAGAAGAAGAAGCTAAAGGTCGAGAAAAGGTTCCCTCAAAGGACGGCAGGGCATCGTTAAACAAGAAGGAAAAAAAGAAGAACGAGAAGAAAAAAGAAAAAGGGAAGGAGGAAGGAGATTGCATTAGAGTTTAAGTAATATTTGCATTTCAGTCTTAAGTTTGTTTTGAAATTGTAAATATTACTAAAAAAACCCTAAAGGTTCTAATTTACAGGAAAGTCTTTGCTACTGTCTACTTGTCTTATTAGCCATTACTTGCCTACCTATTATTGTGACTCTCCTATTAGGTGTGTGGAAAGGTCTAGGACTATGTTTATGCCCTCGGTGTGCCTATTTCTTCGTAGTTACGCATTGGACACATGCTATCCTCAAGTTTTTGTACTGATTTCATGAAAACCAGTCTTACACGTGCCTGATTTCATGGAAATCAGTCTGACTATTGTTACTGTGTGCTTGCCTGCTTATTGCTGCTACTATTACCATCATTCCTTCTAAATTATATAGTTTTGTATTATAACAAACTATACAAACTCCAACTTGAGAAAGAATGTTAGAGTAAATGAATCTTCATATGGATCTTTGTATTATCCATTTATTAAATTACTTGTAGGTTAAATATATGTTCTCTTACATATAGAAGATTGTAATCCTATGTTATGAATAATACATGATTCTCTTTTCATCTTAACAATTAATATCAATAAGTAAAGATAAGCTCCAAATGGATGCTCAAATACATAAATGTATAATTCCAACCTAATGGAAAAAATATCATATATGCATGCTATTGGAATAGTCCCATAATGAGAAAAGTAAAGACAAAACTTGTGGTTATACATAGATGAACTCCTCTACTCAATGTTAATTGATTTTAAGTTACATGTTAATATTTCAACATAATATCAGAACCAAACAGAGGTTCAAATAGGTCCAAGTCCACATACATCTATCCATGTCCAAAAGAGATACTTATCGGACATAAAAGAGCCCACAAGTGAGAGAGAATATTGAAATAGTCTTACATTAAAAAAAGTAAAGACAAAATTTGTGATTATATATAGATAAATGTTACATCTGTGCCTAGAATTTTCCATTTTATATAAACCATGGATTTCTTGTGATTATTGTATATGGTTTATTAATGGTTACTTCAGTTTGAGTAGTTTGATTGTGGTTCTTCCTTGTGTATTGTGCCCTTGGTTTCTCCCCTG
>JAMKQA010069753.1:0-15800 GCA_024699735.1 Posidonia australis | reverse complement strand
AAAAATCCCAGTTAATAAATAAATAAACCCTAATTAATCCAAAAATCCATAAATAAACCCTAATTAACTCAAAATCCCTAAATAAACCCTAATTAAAACTCAAAACCCTAATTTCAAATCAATTAAATAAAACCTAAAATCCAAAATTAATAATCACATCTAACTCACAAAATTCTGATTAAAACTTAAAATTTAAATCCTAAAATCCCTAAAAATTCCCAAATTAATTAATTAAAATCAGCTAATCAAACCTTAATCACAAACTTAATTAAAATCATCAAAACATAAACAAAAAAGTCTAAAATAAAATTCAAAACTGGAATTAAAAGCTTAAAATCAAAATTCTAAGAAATCCTTAAAAATTCATTAAAAATCAAATATAAACTAATTAAAATCTTAATTAAACCTTAAATCACAAAATTAAAAAATTAAATTAAACCCATGAAACGCCATTAAAATCATAAAATTAAAACCCTAAAAAGTCCAACAAATTCCAAAAATAAAATCAAAACAAAATTCCAAATAAAAAATCACAAAACCAAGCCCAATAGGCCCAAAAATCCTTAATCCAGAAAACTTTGTAAAATGCAAAAATAATTCCAGTGAGATCACCGCCGGCGACCCGTGATCTCCGACACCATCTCCGACGTCCAATCCCGCCATCTCCGGCGCCCAGTCCTTGACGCCGCGATCTTCGAACTTGTCCCCGCGGGAGTGCGTCGAATCGGACGGCAGAGGTGACCCCGGAAGAGGATCCACGGTGGAGGGAGCTCCCGCCGGAGTTCAAAACACCCCCCACCGCCGACAAAAAGTTCTTCAGACCTACGACCGGATCTCCCCCCGATCCAGCACAGCCCTCGCAACCTAGACCCAAAAACGAAACCTCCCCTACTCGCAGCAAGCAGCCAGAGCCACCAACCGCCCACTCGGAACCCGGAGCAGCAACCAGAACCCGTTGCATCCCAGAGCCCCAACCAGAGCATCGCCGGAGCACACCGCCGTCGACCCATCATGGCGGAAGAAACATCCCGCACGATAGGTACCGCTCTCCCTCCCTATTTCCCGATTCAATAGGCATGTAGGGTAGCATTTAGACCCCTTTCAGGCCGCGACAGAGGGGTTTCCCCCGTTCACTTCCCGCCACTGCCTTGCCGCCGGTGGTGGGTTCATCCCATCGGTGAGCCCTCAGGCCGCTTGGCCTCCCGAGGGCCTCTCCTCATCTTCTTCTTCTCTCCTCCCCTTCTTTTCCCCTACTCCAGATTCTCCTTCTCCGCTCCTCTTTCTCTTCGGTACCCTACCGCTTTCGAACTTCCGTCGTCGACGCCAGTCCCGCTGCTACCGTCGATCGCCATCGAGAGGCGTAGGAGCTCATTAGGCCTCCACGTTCCACGTCGTCGATCCAGAGACCTCCGCCGCGCCTCTACGATGATGTCTGCGCCACTCCGCCGCCGCACGGACCATCGGAGTTCCTCGACAGTCCCCCTCCGTCATCGACACCGATGCCGACGCTGAGATGGGAGGAGCACTGCCGACCATCCCAGCTCTCATCGAATCCATCGGAGAGTTCCTCGTGCCACTCTGGAGGTCCGCCGTGTGTCCCCGCGCCGCTCCAGTCATCGGAGGGCCGCTGTGTCGCACCGTCGTAGCCACCAACGCCGACAGGAGAGCCCCGCCGGAGCGCGAGGTGGGGGGAGAGCCTCAGATCTTCCCAGCCTCGCCCAACCTCCTGGAGACCTTCATCGCGACCCTCCGGAGCTTCCTCAGTCGCCGTTCATCCTCCTCCGTTGCTGGATCGCCATGGGTGTGTGCCGGAGGGATCGCCGGCGGCAGAGAGCCGGCGATCCTCTGGTGATCTTCGAAGGAAAGTTAATTGGGTCCAGGCCCTTTTAGTTTAGGTTTTTGTTATTTTAGTCCTTAAGTTATCACAAGTAGGTCCATTTCATTTTATTTAGGTCCTTTTTATTTTATATATTAGCCCCTGTCATTTTGAATATTCTGTTGTTATTTTATCATCCTTGTGAAAATTGCATCTTTTTTCCTTGTTATTTTTATTTTGCATTGTTAGCCCTGTTAGGCATATTTTTTATCACATTTAAGCCCCTACATCCATATTTTTTATCACAGAGTATTTGCATGTGACCCCTGGAATTATTTTAAACATACTTTCTATGGCAAAATTGTGATCTGAACCTTAAAATATCTAAAAATTGTACTGTCCACCTTTAAATTTTGTTTTTCATCACATTAAGTCCTTGAATTTTGCATTAAAGCCTTTAGAGATCAAAAAATGAATTTTTACGGTAAATTTTGCATCCTTAACCTTAATAAATTGCACAATTGCATTGGTCCACATAAAATTCCATTTCTATCACTCTCAGGCCCCTGAAATTTTGTACATAGGTCCCTGGGCTCACAGTAATCATTCCTGAATGCACAAAAATTTGCATATTCTTGTTTAGGGCTTTGGAACGATTTCTTGCATATTCTTGTTATTTTTCACTTATTGCATTTATTTTTTTATTTTGTTTTATTTTATCATAAATTCCACTTAAAAATCATGTTTTCGCAATGAACAGAGTTTTTTTTCACATTTTAACCACTTTTGCACGTAAGCGTGAAATTTGCACTTTAAACCCTGGATTTCCAGGAAATTATCTGAATGCAATCTTCACCTCTTAGTGCCACATTAATCCTGGACCCGTCATTTGCATGTCAGAATAATGATCATGAACCTGTGTTTTTCATCTAGTTTCTCGCTCTTTTCGGGAATTTTGCGTTTTAGTCCCTGTGATTGTCATTTATTGCATTTACATCCTTTTGGTGAGGTAAGTAGTATTACATCATTTATTGCAACGATTTCTTCTTCCTGTGATTGGTCATTTATTGCATTTATTGCATTAACATCCTTTTGGGACAGTAGTTTTAATTGTCTTCTTACTGATAAAAGAACTTGAATTGCCAACTCTACTGGTTGAATTGTTACATATGACAAGAACATTACCTTATTCTCTTTCTGTGATTTTATTTGTGAACTTTAGACTCCTGGTTTCCTTTGATTTTTTTTCCTTGGGATTGATATCTAATACTACTTAACTTTACCCAAAAAAAAAAGGTTGAGGGCACATAATTAGTCTTGATGGATGTCACTTAAAATGCAGGACCAAGAGAATACTGTTGCCTGTTGGCTGCCTCAAGGATTTGATGGGAAATATGGCATTTTCCCAGTTTGCTCGTGCAGTAGGTGAGGTGGAGAATGACAACAACTGGCATCGATTTTAGTCGTGCCTTTAAAAGGCTCCAGGTGATGTTGACATTACATTTATCTCAGATAGAGGCAAGGGTTGTATCAAGCAACATCCATATGCTTTCTCAATGTTGAACAAGAGAGGTGCATGACGCATGAGGCACTTTTTCTGAGCGTTTTTAGGGTAAGTTTGCCTGGAGAAGAACTTGAAAAGCTGGCATAGAAGGCCAGCTAGACCTTTCATAGAAGAGGAGTTTGACCACAACCTCATGAAGATTAGGAAGATGTACCCTTGTGCTCCACATTATTTAAAGAATGCGAAGATTCAGAAATGTAGTAGTTCTACCCTTGAAGTGAGTACAAAGCATGACTGCGCATACAACCACCTTCCCAAGTCAATCAATAGTTGATAGTAAGATTTGAGATCATTACTTGCTACTCATTTGCTCCTTACAGGTTAACATTATGTATCTAATTACTAGTTCATTTTAACTCTTGTTTTCATGTTAAAACTGCACCTATGCCCAAGGTCCATAATTCCAAATCACCAATTTTAAATATTGAAACAACACCAACTACTTATAAAAAAAGGTTTAACTTATTCTGTGACACACCGTTGGAAAATTCCGATTGTGTAATACTAACTTTGATAATCTGTGACTACTGTTATTTAATCTATATAATATACTACCGTTAATAAAAAAAAAAGTTATAAAATAAGGTAGAGGGAAAAAAAAGGGAGTAAACAACACCAATTTTTGCCAACAAAAAGGACGGCCTACGGGTTGGATTAGTTTGCACAACAGGATTCCGTAAAGACATGAAATTTAGACATTCTTATATTGAAATTTATGATAGTAATATATTGACCTTGTTATCTAACATTATCAGGGTGAAAGCTATTTTCTTGGATTTTCAAAGCGTCCTAAAGAGGCAGTAAGTGATGTGGTGAAACCTACAGACATTATGAACACATGCTTCTTACTCTAATCACTATTTCAATTCATGCTCGGCTACTTTTTAAGTGACCCACAGACTTAGATCATCTTCAAAAGTCGCAAGCCCGTTGCAAGAAACAACCGAATAAACTGTTCTAGGATACATGCATTTGATGACGATAAGCAGACCATAACTCTGAATCCTCTTAATTACCCTATGTATTAGTTCATTGGAAATCTCTGGCTGTTGAAGCTCGCATGAGTCCTACGATCCCTAGTACCTTCCTCAGTTTGATGCTTCTTGTTGATTTCAGAGTACATTTCTTCTATCATTGGCTTCCAGAGACGAACACGGGCATTAATGAACCAGTTGGATACCTGATAACAATTAAGAGGAACAAATTTAACGATAGTAAAGCAAAAAGACCAACACATTTGAAATATTAACTTGCACAGGAAAAAACATATTGCAAATCTTCAAACATGCAAATAGATAGTAACCCCAAGAAGCATTGTCAAGCAATATGGTGTTAAACAATTTATAACAACCTGACTCCTTGTCAGCCCACTTTTAACAGCAAGCAGTTGCTTCTCATGGTCTTTGGGGTATCTGAAATCATTTCAGTAGACAAACTCATTAAGACATGGGCAAACACTAAGAAAATATGCAAAGAATGCTTTGCCAATGTTCTTTACTTACGGATGCAAAAAGTTTTGAAACATCCAAGCCCGCAAAACTGATACGGATTTTTCAGGTAATCCCCTTTGTGGTCTCCATGATTGATGGTCACTTCTCAATTGCTGCAAAGCCCATTGCCTATGGATGAAAGAGGAGTCAAATAGTTTTGCCTTTTCACTCACGGATTCACTGCTGAGTTGTTGATTGGCTAAAAGAATATGAGTGGTAATTCTTTGTCTCAAGTTTTTATAAAAGGAAGAGATGGTGTGGAAAGCAAAGCGGACATGCATCTGTGGAATGCTTGATTCTGTTGCATCATAAAACGCACTCATAATGCTATGCATCTTATCCACACATCGATTGTACCTATGATCAATCTGAATTCAACGAGAGGAAAATAAGCCAATTGGGATGATTTTCAAGTTACAGTACAAGGAAAAAGAAAACACAATAGAAGATTATAAGAATCACAAACAACACAAAATGGTTTTCTGTAAAAGCAATGGGGATGCAGGTAATAAAGTAAAATTTCAGCTAAGTTGTTTATATGTCCCATAGTGCATGTATATAAGTGCGTAAATGTAATGGGCTTGAAACACTACAAGGCAAAAATTGAAGTCAGGATTCATTTCACATGAGTAATTTAATTCTGGACTCCTGAAGAACCAAGATATTATTGTCGCACATTTATAACATGCTTCTCTGCAGGAATGCACATGGACTCATAGCTAATGCTAGGAATCCAAGACATGTACTTCCAAAAAAACTTAGTCAGAAAGGAAAAAGGTTTGTATTAAAGATTCAAATGGAAAATCAACCAAACATACCATTCTCATTACTGCCATACAATGATTTTCCAATTCAAAATGAATCCCACAACTCCACAAAAGCAGGATTTCAAGCATGTAAAAGGAGGCATTGAGGAGAAGTGGCATACCATTTGCAAGACAGACAGCAGCTCCACCTTTTTGCTTTTAATAACATGATGTGGAAATGCCTGCAGGAGATCTTTAGGGGCATGAGAAGAATCATTGGAGTCCAATGATAAGTCCCCTTTCGTTCTGGATGTCCTAGAAAAAAATACATTTCCTTCACTCCTATCTTGTACTTGATTATCCAGCTCATTTGAATCTCCAAGTGCATAACTTGCAACTTCAGCAAGTACCTGTTGGGCCACATTGAGATATCTCGATCCTAGCAAGGTACTAGAAAAACAAACAGGCCTAGAAGAACCATAGTCTGCTGAAGGTTCCTCGCTATTGGAAAATGCCTGTCCTGATTCCACTCCAATATCATGCAGAGAACGTTGAAGAACACGAGAACATACTTGCAGACCTCCAGCATCTTGGATTCTGCTATCATTGGAAGCAACTTGAGTGATGCCCGAGCAGCTTAAGTCTGAGAATTGGTCTGGGGCATTTGATGTGCTAATCATTGGAGGGGGGCAGGAACCAAGACTAAGTGAAAGATCATTAGTAGGTATGTGATAATACATGAAGCGATTATCTCGATCACAAATAGACTTATTTACAAACCATCCAGGTTCAGAGCTTCCTAGAACATGATAGAATGGTGGAACTGTGTTCATTCTCCTCCCAGGCAGCACTTCATGGCCCAGTACTTCATCATAATCTAACCTAACATTTAGTTGATCAGTGGAATTAGTGTCCTTATTAGGCATTATGAACTCAGTTTTGCCTTGTATCCGATCTCCACAATTTAATGTGGTAATTGGTGAATTGAATGTGCCACAGCTACCATCAGAAACAAAACTCCTAAAATTCTCTGTTGGCAACAACGATGCAGAAGAAATGCAAACATCAGCAAGATTTTCCTGTAAACCTGAGCTTGCTGGCAGGAGGTTCGCAAGTGATGCAGTGGATAAGGAAGTTTCACTGAGGTGTTCCTGCAACTCACAGTTGAATGAAGAATTTCCATCAAAAGGCATGTAACTACAAACCGGCATCTCACTGTTAATCACACTATTGTGGTTCACTGTTTGGAGATTATTACATGGCAGTTGCAAAGTAGAGTACAAAGGGAAGCGGCACATCATTCGTCTTCCAGTATCTTGTGCTAGCACATCTGATTCAGATACTGAACCAGGAAATATATGTGATGTTGTGTCAATGGCCATTGGATCCTGCTCAATGTTTGTTAGAGAAGTGCTGAATATATCATGCTCCATTATCATGGCTGAGTGAAGCATTGCAACTAAATGACTAAAATCAGGGAGAGAAACTTGATCATAATTCTTGTCTACAACAGAACATTCCAAATATCAATCATAAGATGATCCGTGATCAACATAAACTCATCAGGAAATTTTTATCACTTCACTGGCAAAAAAAAAAATGAATATATATGCCCAAGGTCATGATGATATACTGTCAAGTTCTTAACTGCATGTAATCTGGATTCTATCTTGAGCAGTAACCTGAAAAGGGAAAAAAATATCAATAAGAATAATGTACCTTACCTCGCCGAGCATCTAAGATTCCAACTGAGATGAGAAAATTAGATAAATATTAAAATATAAATAAATAGAGAAAAACAAACCCAAGCACATTTGCCAATATCACCATCCAAGAAATCATTTACTAATATTTTGCTATAATTATATGAAGCTTGTGTTTGAAAACATCAAGATGTACAACTGAACAGAAAATACTCACGAAAAGAGCAAGCTCGATAAAAGATTTTATGCAGTAAATGCATGCAAATACAAGTCCAAAAAGTCCTTGATTTTTCATCTGATGGATTCCAAGATAATTTGATCTTATCTCCTCAGTTTGGATCTTGATAACAGTTGAGAGATGAAGATGTGCCAAGTGGATTGACACATGGTATCTGCCAATCTGTGCTAGAATAATAGTCCATCCTCCAATCCTTTGTATAGTCGTCAATCTATCTCAACAGATATTTCTGCACGCTCAATGACATTTAACCTACTTGTTATTGAAATTCAGATGAAGGGCTCTGTAAGAAAAATGAAGTATAAATGATTTGTAGATGGGAGTCCCATCATGATAATATACAAAGCTACAAGAAAGGGAAATAGGAACACTACAGACAAAAGATAAGGTAAAGAAATGAGTTTCAGAACATGATGTCTCTCTTTATGTCTAAAATTTGTCCTCTAGCTTATCTTACCATAACTTCCTGTTTTCTAATAGTCAACCCATGGATTAATCGTACAGATCTTCCAAAATGTGTTTTGTGCATACTTTGCTCGTCCAAGACCAGTGGTCTCCCACATTTGGCACTGATTGCTCATTGTAAGGAACAATTTAGTAATTTACGGAAACAAAAACATGCATCACCATAGCGTCTTCCAAGAGAAACAAAAGGAGACAAACTGTGTAGCGCGATTGCATTGCCTGTCCTACAAAAGGGAGAGGTCTCAGGCCGAACCCAGAGCTCTTACTTGGAAGTCTTCCGTCCAAGCCATTTGGCCACACCAAAAAGATTTGCCACATTTTGGAAATAGGAAGAACATGGTGATACCCATGGATTCTAAACGAGAGGAAAGGATTGGGAAGTAGCACTTTGGATACAACGAATGCAAGACTCCAGTTTAGTCACAGCTGAAGCACTTCAGTTAGCATCAGATAATATCAAAAGCAGGAAATTACTATTGTAACGAAAAAAGTTAAAGACCTCAGAGAATGATTTGCCTTGCGAAAGAAAAATGATGTAAAGCCCACAAGTGAGACACCACATGCTAAAGCATATAGCAGCATAAACAGCAAAAGAGAAGAAACCCAATCTTCAGTTGCGAAAAAGAAGAAGAAATTAGCTACCAAGAAAAGAGATGAAAGCATTGAGATTATTGAATAGTACAAAGTGTTTTTTGCTTGGCTGAAGAAAAGTAGCAACAGTAAACATTCTGCTCACTATTGAAAATATCCTCATCAAAGCAAAATAAATAAAATAAATGGAAACTAAATCTCTGAACACTTTTCTTAAACCTCAAACAGACATAAAATAAAAGGAAACTAGAGCAGGCTGCAACTACTAACCTCCTTGGTACCATTAAAGCAGAAGAAACAGGAGACAACCAAAGAAGAAGCAGCCAGAGGGCAACTTCCTAGAGGCCCAAAACAAAAGAACCAGCAAAATGGAGCTTAAAACTCAAACGAGGTTATGAGTCCACCACCTTCTACTGAATCAGAAAACAAAGCTTTCCTTTTTCCAAGGCAAAAATAGAAAGTGTTGCCTTCAGGTATGCAATGCCTGCAAGAATGGGTTTTGTGCTCAACAAAACCCATAAATAAGCAACAAAACAAGGCCTTCATCAGGCACCCATCACTTTCACTTTCCTCTTTGGAAAAACACAGACGAAGAGCGCCAAAACAAGCAGGCTTTTGTTCTGACTTTGATCAGAGAATTGGGTTTTCACACAACACAGAAGCCCCATATTGGGCTCCACGGCTCTGGAGGAATAATGCACCCCTCCCTTTCTACTCTAGCACAATGCCAAAAGCAATAGTGGGATTCTCTGATCGCTCAACAGAGATGGGAGTGTTTCTTTCCCAGTACAAAACCTAAAGGACAAATCCATAAGATTCACACAACATATAAAATTCATGGATTTTGTCTCCCTATGATTGATCAACGGCTAACAATATCATAAAATTTATCAAAGTCCAATGTCTAACCAAAAGGCTAACAATTAAATAAAAGAGTAGTAGAGTACCTATACCAAAAGCCAACATGCATGGGCTCTCTCCTTCTCTCTCACTGCTCCCTATGATCAGGAAGGAAGTGGGCTCTAATTCTTCAACAGAAAACCAATCATTCTCCTATCTTTTTCTCCTCACAACACAATGTTTGTGCATACAATAAAAGTTAAAAAGAGCAAGAGAGAGAGAGAGAGGAGAAGAAGCGGGGATTTCTTGTACATTCTCTCTTTTACCAGAAAGAAACAAACCAAAACCGCAAACAGAGATGTGGGTTTTCTCCCTTTCTCCCACGACAATCCACGAAATCCAAATTTTATATATTTTACTTTTGAAGAAGCAGAAACAAACGCAAACCCAAACACCAAAACAAACAAATAGAGGCAAGATTTACACGAAAGAGTAAAAAGAAAAGCCTTTAGCAGAGAAGGGGGTACTACACTACATACATGGCCCATCAATCAATGCCATGCATCTCCCAGAGGGAAAAAGAAAGAAAGGTGATAACATGTTACAAAGCAAAAAGTGGGGATGAAGGGAAGGTGATCGACGAGAAAAACCAAACATTGGTGAAAAAAACAAAGTTAAGAATGGATGGATGGAGGATGGGTGGTGCATTACTCAGTGTGCAGGCTTTTGGGGACCCATCTGCCTCTCCTCGCTCTTCTCAGCTTTGTCTTCCCCATCCCTTCCATCTGCACCTGCCAGCTGATCGTCCCAACCAGAATCTCTGTGCAGCTCCCCTGTTCTTGGCAGCTCCTCTGAGCTCCACCTCAGACAAAGAGTACGTGCTTCTCAGCCTGCCCATTTTCTCTAAATTGATGGGAAAAGGCAAAGACCTGAGAGAAAGAGAGAGAGAGAGAAACGAAGAGATGGTAACATAGAGAGAGAAACACAGAGACAGAGAGAGTGGGGGAACTTTGCTTTACTGCAACAGTGGCAGGAAAATGCAGGATATGGGAAAGATGGGATGACAGGGTTGATGTCAGCAAAATCTATTATGTAGATCTTTGAGCCCCTGACCCCATTCATGCTGGCAGGCAGTTATGTATACACGACCATATCCAATGGATCCCTATTTTTATTTACAGGATCTATAATAATAACAAGTCTGTTGGTTTTATCTTGTGCAGAAAGAAATATGCGAACAGGATATATATTTCATCTACTGTTTACCATTTTAAATTCTCGAAGTCCAACCAAATTTCATCTTATTACCTTAAAATATTTTACACTAACATATTGTTCAAAGAATCTGCTTGCCCCCCTAAGGTGTCACGGAGATTGATACGCACTTATGATCTGTTTGAAATGAAGGTTGGTATAATATAGGATTGTAAATTTAATCAGACTAGACGAGTGGAGCTCGACATTGGCTTGAGTTCCACTCGTTTACAAACAAGCCGAGCTACGAGACCAATCCTGAGCTCGTTTAATAACCAAGTCGACCTTGGCTGTGCATTTCGGTTCGACTCAACTCGTTTGACCACGATGATCGATACGCACAAGCATTATATCACATACATAAGTGTGATTTTAAATAAAATTTTCCTACAATATGTTAATTATAAAAGGAAAATATAAAACACTTGATCCTACACTTTATTTCAAATTATGAAAACTTGATTTTTGTCGTTTATTTTATTTTATTTTTTAAAGTAATTCCTTTAATGATATTCTCAACTATATGTTTTTTTACTTCGGTATTCTCAATATAAAATCATTCACTTTGATATCCTCAATTATTATTGTTGGTCATTATGGTACTTCTGTTATAAAAAGGTTATTTCATAAATAAAATTTGAACAAAAATACTTCTTAATATAGAAATGTAATGTTTCTCTCTCTCCTTCTTCCTTACCTTTTACAAGAATTATTTAAAACGAGTTAAGTTTAATTATTTTCTAAATCTAAGTCCATTAAATCCAATGGTGGTTACGTAGGACCTTTGGTGGTGTCCAAGATGAGAGAGGAGAGTAGGGAATATTTCTCCCACGTCTCCATCGATCAACTGCCGAAGAGTATGTACATGATACTAAACACAAGCAACGACGTCATTTGGGTCTAATGGCAACCTTACGCTGACTACTACCGACAAGTAGATTCGATCTTCGATCCTTTAGTCTCCTCCTCCTACCCTGTTGTCTCCTATGGCTCCTCCCAATGCAAGTTGCTGTATGTATCTGCTTTTAGGAACTGAACTTGCCTCTATCAGGTCTCCTATGGTGATGGATCTTACACTATTGACGTCAATTCTATTCCGAACATGGACTTCAGCTACGACCACAACAATGAAGTACTGTTTGTCGACGTTGTTGCCTTTTGGGTCTTGGCAGTAGAACTCTTTCACTCCCTTCATAGTTTGTTGTCACTACTTTTTGTTAGTATCGTTAATCACAACTCCAATGCTACTTCTACACTCGGATTTGGCCATGACAATGATAAATACTCTTCTTCAATGTCAATCTCTAACACCATCATGGCCCCATTGCTCAAGAACAAGTAGCTCACCACATTCTACTAATGGGTCTCATCGGAATCAATGTTGGAGGGAAAATGTTGTCCATTCAAACTTCCACCTATATCATGGATGAATTCGACCATGGAGTGAGGAAGAAGAGAAGAAGAGTAAAGTAGAGAAAGAGAATAAGGAGGACATAAAGTTAATTCATGTCATCATATTATACTATAGTTACTACAATTATTTTAAACATCGGGAAAACTCTGCTTGAGAGATCTTCGCAACGGAGAAGTGGTGTTGGGAGTTGAGAAGTACGCAATCCTTTGATCGACCCATCTGACAGATAGCGAGCCCGAAATATTGGTAGATTGACCCGAGAACAATTTGCAAAGGGGTTTTAGGGTTTACTTTGGAGGGTTCAATCAAAGTGTCTATGCCTCCGTTTGGAACCAATTCTATGGTCACTGGTATCTCTACTTATCTTGTAAAAGTTGAAAAAACCTAAAAAAAAATTTAAATAGTTATTTATCATTTTACTTCTTCTACAGACTACAACTTCTACATGGACTATCTATGTATATTATTGTGCAATTGAAGAAGCTAATGAAAAGGGAACTTTTTGTATAAGATAGACAGAAAATAGCATCACCATATCTTTAATGACATTGTTCTTTTTAAACATTTACTTTAAAATGTCATTGATATTTACAATATCCTTATATTTTAAGTTCCTTTTTGGAATTAGAATAAGAAAAATAGGAATAAGTAGGAAGTGATATTGATATTCTGATAGTATTACTATTCAGTTTGAAAGTTATTTTATTTTAAAGGACATTTTTTATGTAGGTACCTATATATAAGAAGTGTGTAGGTACCTTTTTATTTTTCATAAATACATAGAGAAGAAGAAATAACCGTATAGATATACTTATTAAATATCTATAAATACATAGTAAAATTTTCATTTAAATTAAACAACTTTTGATCCTTGAATTAAAAGTCTTAAAATTCGACATATTTTGTTAAATTCTAATAGTTAAATTTTAGATTAAAAATTAATAGTGAATATAACTCAGATTAGGATGAAACTTTAACACATAGTAGATTATCTTATAAATTAACTAATTATATAATTAGATTTTATTTTTAAAAAATAAAAAATAAAAAAAATGGGGTGATTATAGGAAAAATTTCTTGTAGACACCTATACAAACCATTTGCTATTTATTTTAAAAGTGAATAAATGTGTATAATGTGATATTCTGGTTTGGATGAAAAATGGAATAAGTATCAAAATAAGTATTGGAATAAGGGGAAAACATGTAGATTAATAATAATCAACTTGATTATTAAGATATATATCTAGTTTAAAATATGTATACAATATATTATATATGTATTAATTTTTAAACAAAAAATAAACACATCGTATACATACATATATCAGAATAACTTAGAGAAATAACTTTATTCCACCCTTTCTATGGAATAGATATTCTAAAATAAGTAAATCAGAATAAGAATTACTATTCCACTTTTATTCCACTTTTTGACTTACCAAATGGAATTATAATTCCAATATTACCTTTATTTATGAGTTTATCTAGATTCCAAACATGAGTTAAAGTAATTGGAGTATTATTAGAAGTTAACTTCTACTAATGGGTCCTTTCTTTTCCAAACAAGATTCTAGAAATAACCTAGAATCTGGTTTTTACAAAAACTCTCATAAGATAGCTTTTGAAAATAACTAAGAATTTAACTTCTACATTTAGAAGATTCTAAATGAATCCTAAGATATTGTTTGAAAATGTTTTTTAAAATAGATGTTTATCTTAGAAGTCAACTTTTTCTTTGGACTTTTAAGGATCAATATTTTTAAAGGTCCATAAAAAGCTTGTTTGGTCATTGTTTTTGTATTCAACCAGAAGTACTTTTCCTTCATGCCAAATACCTACCCATTTTACCCTTGGTATACAAAAAGACCAACAAATGAAACCTACTCATGTTACCTTTCTTCTTCCTACTGTTCCAACAAAAGGCGTCACCGCTTTCCACTATCATCTTCTTGTTCCAATGAAGGCCACAACCAGCCTTCCATTCCAACGAAGGCTATAGTCACCCTCCTGTTTCATCGAAGGCCATCACTATCTACTACCACCTAACTTCCATCGACATCCTTTGCCTACTCTTCATGGATCATTTTCAACTAGCTACCACCTATCCAACGTCCTCCTCCCCAAATCAACGTCTTTCTCTTGAGATCTACCTTTCACCACTTTCGTCAGCATCCTTGCCTTCCTCCTTTAGTAAATGACACTTCATAGTTTCTAAACAAGATGTATGCTAGTATAATATACTAAGATAAAAAGATATATGTAACGTTTCTTATTTTTAAACAATAATTAATAAGTATAGATCATGAGAATACTTGATTAACAATAATTTATCGAAATAAAATTGTAAAAGTAGATAATAAGAAGCAGTCAATCATCATGAAGCATAGAAGATGAAATGAGATTAAATATTATAATCATATCCTAGATCTAACTTCAAGAACCCTAGATGTAAAGAGAGAGATTTAGCTAGCATGATAACATAAACATTAAAATAAAAGAGGAAGAAGGAAAAGTAGAAGACATAATTAAATAAAAAAAATGATTTTTTATTGAAAAAAACATGAGATTACACTAATGATCTTTTGGATCTTCCTAAAATATTAGAAAAGAAAAGAATCTAAAACCTCGATGGGATCTCCATAAATTTACATAAGGAGTCCTTTTATAGGCTTATAAGGACTTGCTTACATCGGAGATTGTAACACCCGTAAATTCATTTTGTAATTATTTACATTTTAATGAATTTATTCCTAAACGGGTGTTACTGTTCCGAGACCTATTTATGTGTTTTGTGATTTTAGACTTGGGCCTCATGGACTAGCTTCTAGTTGTGTGTTCCTGCGTTTGTCCTCAGTGGTTGGGATTGTGCTTGTGGGCCCATGTGGGTGTAGATACCCTGATTTTGAGGCGGCTCGTAGGTGAACTCTCTAGAAGATGTTACTTTGGGATACGACAAACCTAACCTCATTTGAATTTTATTTGGCATCTTGGTTACCCTTAGCCTATAACAAACTCATGGTCTGATTAACAATTCAGGCAGCTAGATGTGGAGCACCATTGTGGAGCACCGTTGTGGAGCACTATAATGGAGCATCAATATGGAGCACCATCATGGCGCACCAATGTGGAGTACCAAGCTGGCGCACAGCCACTTTTCAGTGTGCTAGTTGTTGGTTGTCCATCTTCTATGCTTGTAACCTCCCCTTGCGAATATTCCTCTACAAATCTACGCAAGACTGTTGATTTCCGAGGCTTTTAGCATCTCAAAACCCTACATCTTCATTCTCTTTAAAAGGCCATCCATAAGCAACAATTTAGCTCTCTTAGCAATTCACCCACTCTTAGCAACCAGCACCCCTACTTCCAGAGCACTCCCCTACTTCCAGAGCACTCCCCTGCATCCCTGAGCACCCCTAGCTGTGTCCAAAGCACCAAGGAGAAGACACCTCGAGCCACCTGTAGACACCCCAATTTTGAGGTAACCCGGAGATGAGTATCCTTATGTTGCTTTGGATGTGATCAACCCTTAAACCAAGCCCCAAACCTATTAGCAAGCCAGAGCCCCAATCAAAGATTCTATGAGCTGAGTTGGCGCACCAACCAGGCGCACCTTCCAGGCACACATCACTGGCTCACCAAGTAGGCGCACATCACTGGCTCACCAAGCAGGCGCCCAG
>JAMKQA010069752.1:0-17191 GCA_024699735.1 Posidonia australis | reverse complement strand
GGGGAGAAAACAAGGCACAGAACACAGAGGAGCAACCACAACCAACACACAACTGGATTTTACCATTAATAAACCATGTATAAATAATTACAAGAAATTCCATGGTTTAACGATAAATGGAAAAAACCAAGCACAGATGTTACAATAGAAGATTGTAATCCTTTGTTATTGAATGATCAATATAGTGGTTTCTTTCCTTCTCACACGATCCTTTGCCTTATCCATTGCCTCTTAAGTTTATTCCCATAAACTTTGTTGGAGTTATGCAAATACTTTATTGGAAAGCAACAAGGGACGAGGAAATGCAAGTTTAATTATCTCATGATACCTAGGCATTGATTGATCGACCTTTGGAGGTTGCTGTGGTTGATTGTGGATGGATCTTCACTGTCAAACACAAGGTTGATGGGACAATAGATTGATGCAAGGTTCGTTTGGTAGCCAAAGGATTCAATCAGACCTATGGGATAGACTATGCAAAAATCTTCTCCTCAGTGGCAAGGATGAATTCTGTACAAGTACTACTGCCAATTTTTGTCAATCCAGGTTGGGAATTTCACTAGTTGGATGTTAAAAATGCCTTCTTGTATGATGATCTATGTGAAACTGTGCTTATGGAGTAATCTCTAAGGTATATTATCCAGAAGGAGAATATAGTGTACTTACTGAAGAAGGTTATTTATGACCTTAAGTAGAGTCTTCAAGCATAGTTTGAAAAATTCAGTTAAATTGTGGTAGGGGTTGGCTTTCAATGATGTGCAATGGATCATTCTGTATTTATGAAGAAGGATGTAACATACTTGCAATGTATGCTGAAGATATCATTTTAATAGGTAGTGATTCTACAGGTGTCTTGGAGACCATAGAATATCTTAGTAAGAACTTTGTCATTAAGGACATAAGGACTCCGAGATATGTCCTTGGAATTAAGTTTGCACATGGAAAAGATCGGATGATTCTATTATAGAGAAAGTATGTACTATATCTTCTTTAGGAGACAAGCTTTTTAGGATGTAAACTAGAAAAAACTCTAATTGATCTAAACCCAGTGTTTTGGGGTGGTAGTTTAGAGATGCTTGAGGATGTCTGACAGTATCGTAGGTTGATTGCGAAATCGACCTACCTAACTATTACGAGGCTCGATATTTCCTATGTAGTTGGCCTAGCCAATTTATGAATGAGCCACGAGATGTTCATTGGAGAGGATCATTGTGGGTTTTGGCTTACATTAAAGGCACGCTCGGCAAAGGTTTGGTGTATCGAAGGCATGGAAGTCTTGATATTGTTGCGTACCAAGCTATGCCAGTAATCGTGGAGATAGAAAGTCAACATTCGGGTATTGTATTTATGTTGGAGGGAACTTGGTAACTTGGAGATGCAAGAAACAGAATGTGGTGTTTAGGTCCAGTGTTGAAGTAGAATACAGATCCATGGTACAAACAACTTGTGAAGTGATGTGGATTAAATTTCTCTTTTTTGATCTAAACCTTAAATCCTAGATTCTCAATAGAGTTTCCAATGAAGATGTCAACAATCTCTATAGTTAATAATTCAGTCTTTCATGAGAGAACTAAACACACCATAGTTAATAATTTAGTCTTTCATGAGAGAACTAAACACATCAAGGTGGATTGTCATTATATAAGGAAAGCTGTTATGAATGGGCTAATCTCTACTCCTTATACCCCTTCTTTAGATCAATTGGCAGATATCTTCACCAAAGGGTTGGTTAGAGGGATTTTTGAAACTCTTTGTAATAAGTTAGGTATGAGAAATATATATACTCCAATTTGAAGGAGAGTGTTAGAGTTATTAATATATTGTTAAGAGAGTAAATTGATCCACCTAGGGATCCGTATACTCATGTGTACATGTGACCTCTATAAGTAGAGGATTAGTACTAATCGATCACAGCTTTTTTGCCACCTTTTATTCTAACATAGACACTTTTAGTTCAATCTTTGAACTGTTTTCTCCTGGTCTTCTTGTGCTTCAGAAATTGATATCGCCAGCCTTGCAACATTGAGAGCCATTTTTCATCGCCAGTCTTGCAACATTGAGAGCCATTTTTCACTTTTCACAATTTGTAGCCCCCTAATTACCATCCTTTTTACTTTTTGCAATTTCAGCAAGCTCCTGAGACATATTGAGGATGTCCTACAAATATAATTATTTTCCACAGTTCTCCTTTCTTGCTTATGATCCTAGGTTGCTTCAGTTGTCTTGTGTTGGTGTTCAGGCTATAATATAGTTTTTTTCCTGTATGATTTCATCATTTTTTGACAAAGCTAAGTAGGGCAAACCCAGTGCATGACACCAATGTGGAGTATTGGGTGATGGGTTTGTTTTTGTGCAGCGTTACCCCCATAGGTTGTTTCCAAGATTCAAACCGTGACCAACGGGGCAATCTTAGCTTTTTGACAAAGCTAAGATAGATTAAAATAGTAAAATTGAACCAATTGTACTATCATCATGAGTATACATGGAGCTAAATACTGGTGAGCAAGGCTTGCAGAGGCAACATCAATTATTTACCATTTGGGTTGTGTATTTTCTTGTTTTGAAATTTTACATGCATAGAATGAGTTGACTCTGAAGGCTATGTTTGGTAATGATCTTGACATGGAGTTTCTGGCAAGAACATTTTTCAGCCAGAATCGTTACCAAATGAGAAACAAAACCTAGCTTAACCCTAGAAGCTGTCCAGCTTATGCAATACAAATTTGGCAAAAGCCAGTTTTGTCCAAAAGCTAGGATGTGTGAGCTTCAAAACATAAGCTAGATTTTGTGGATGAGTCATAAGCTAAAATCATTACTAACACAATGTAAGAAACAAAGATTCACGATAACATTAAATAATATTTTGCTAAAAAATATTGATGGTGGTGAACTTCCACTTCCTGGATGTTTGTTTAACAGGTTGATTATGGCGAATGTTTCAGAGTTTTCAACAATCCAAACATCACTGTGCACTTCAACACAGAGGCGGTTGACGCTGTCAGCAATAGCAAAGGACAGATGTCTGGCCTTTTGCTTAAAAGAGTTGATACTGGAGAAGAATCCGTTCTAGAAGTCAGAGGCCTATTTTATGGTATAGGCCATACACCAAACAGCCAGTTGTTGGAGGGCCAAGTGGAACTTGATAGTGCAGGTTATGTGGTGGTTAAAGGAGGTACTGCAAAAACTTCAGTTGAAGGTGTCTTTGCTGCCGGAGATCTTCAGGTACTTATTTCTATGTTTTTCCTTCAAGAACATCATTTTCTACAAGTTCCCACAAATACAAAGTTTACTTCAGAGGATTGGTTGATATCGGCTTGTCAAATGGTTCCCCCCAACCTTAGCCTCCTTTCTGCCCCCTGCCCCTTCAGTGACTTGATGTTGACAAAATGCAGATTTACCTATCATTGCCGATGTCAGTCACATAATATTTTGGCCAGTTTGGGGGTGTCCCCAATTTTGATCCCCTATCACCAATATAGTTTTTGTGTGATTGTGGTATTCCACAAACTTTAGGGAAAGTATAGATATTTGATATTAGTTTATGATGAGTGTTGATTAATGACAACAAAACTATTCCTGCTTGAAGAAAGAAAATAAACGCTCACTTTCAGAATGTCAAATCACAATGTTGCATGAAGAAAATATGTTTTATCGGGATTGGAAGCAATCTACCATATTACAGATTGGCATAGTAATCTCAGTGTCACATAATGGAGAAACTCATTGACTGATCCATTTTCATATCTGATAGGGTCATGAAACCTGATTGGTCAAACTGGGTGGGATGTCCCATATAGTAACATGGGCTGAAGTTCCTGTGTTTGTGGTTGTGGCACATAATTACACCACATAGCCATGCTGATGTGATTTGATACATACTAAATGCACAGCTCCTGTTTTTATTTCTTGATCATATGAAATATATCACTGGTTCATAATCAATTTTTTTTGTTGCTACAGTCACTCTTCCTTATATTTATTTCATAATTCCATGTTAGGACCATGAATGGAGGCAAGCCATAACAGCTGCTGGTTCTGGATGTATTGCTGCTTTATCAGTTGAGAGATATCTCGTCTCTAATGATCTTCTTGTGGAATTCCACCAGGTTATTCTTATAAATTTATTACTTTTTTAGTTTGCCTTATTTTTAAAGTTTGATTGCTCTTTTTATCATTTCAACCTGTTTGACTGGAATAATATATCTCTTTGAGTTATTACAACTACAGTGATCTTTTATATAATAAATGAAAGCGACCTTCTCTGTCCATGCTACTTTTTAAAAACAAATTCAAGGAAAATCCTTATCATATTGGAAATTCCCAAATGTGCTAAACAAAAATACAAAAATGTAAGCACCTTTGCTGATGCTCAAATGGTATTCATGTTATTATATTTGTGATTTTGCAGCCTGTTACTGAAGAGGTGAAAAAGGAGATCACAGACAGAGATGTTCAGATGGGTTTCGACATTGCACATACTAAGCACAAAGGCCAGGTAATTTTTATACTTTTATCCTGTTGGGTTTTGCAATATCAGTGTTCTCTAGTTTTTGAAATTTCCTGTAAATTCTACCATCTATTTAATACAGTTTCTTGTCCTTGATGTGTTTGTTCTAATCTTGAACTCTTGTTTTGCAGTATGCACTTAGAAAATTGTACCATGAGAGTCCAAGACTTATTTGTGTCCTTTATACAGCTCCAACTTGTGGTCCGTGCAGGACTTTAAAACCAATTTTAAGCAAGGTAATTTTGTGACAAACAGTTGTAGATTGAAAGTTCTTGTTGTAATTATGCTTGCATAAAGGTTGGAGTATATTTCAAGATTTAAAACTATCTTCCATGGTAACTGAAGTGGGCTCATACTGAATGATATGCATAGGATTTTCATGGCTCAAAAGATGCAGGAAATCCCATGAATTAAGGCATCACTTACAAATGATAGAATTCCAAATATGAAAAGAAAAATATAATTTAAGCTTTATTTATTATTTTCTTAAAATGTGATGAAACATCATTGCACACATTAACATAGTTTCTTAAGACTCTTACTAGGGAAACAAGAAAGATCAAGGGGATCGAAGTGTATACAAAGAAACTGACGAAGGTCAATGAGAAAATATATTTTGAGGTCACAAGCATGAGATCATCTTTGGCTCATTGCTGACACACATCTATGGGACTTGCATGATGGGAAGGCAATCACCATGTTCAACTCGACTCCCATCATCATCCCATAAGTTCACTTTTCTGGTTCCTCAAGCATCCTACTGACATCTCCATAAATATATTCAAAAATTACAAACACTCCATTCATGTAGTCATGTATTAGATTGTTGTTTGTCGAACCTCTGTACTTGGGAAACAACATCATCTGCAGACTCAAAGCTCGTACTTTTTTTTTTGAAATATTAAGATAAGTTATAATAAATATTGAATGTGGACATTAAAAAAGGATCCATCTATATATAAAGACAAGTCTTATTATCACATTAATCAATTTGAGACTATTCTCACAATAGACAATAAAAAACATCTCCTTACTCTCACAACAACAACCTCTTAGCATGAGGTATGCCATAGGGTAAGGATGATCAGGAACTTTCTTTGTTTGAGGATGGTTGTCAATGTCTATTTGAACGTAGCATTAAGTATCACAAGCCTCTTAACGTGAGACTCTACTGGTTATGGACTATGCCTGGAAATTATGGCTTTGTAATTTCATTTACGTATGTCGCTTTGAAATTGTGTATGTTTTGGACATGCTGCGTATACATCAACTGCCAGTCCCATTAAATGGGATGTAAGGTGTTTTTTTGCAGTTTTTCTTTTGCCAAGTCTTCTTCAAATTCCTTTTTTTTTTGGGGGTAAAGTCATGATTTTATTAAAATAAAAAAAAGGAGAGCAGTAAACATTTCCAAAACCCTAGACTACAATGTCAATTTCATCTGATTCTATCTTTTAGGTTGTGCATATTGCTATGTTTCCCCATTCAAAATATATACAAAACCCTAATGCATATCCAGATCTCCAGCTTGTTAAGTAATTTCAATTGTTGTTGTCTTGGATCAACAATTTTATCCTCATAAATTTTTTGGAACTTCGGTTCATGGATCAACATTAAAATGTTTTATTTGACAATTTCGCCTTTACTGTGTGGGCACATGCACTACATTCTCTGTCGAAATCATCAATATTATAAAGTACCATCACATTGTAAAGTATGCTACTTGCTATTTTTTAAAAGGGTGCACATGAAATTTTTCGTTGCAGGTGATAGACGAGCATGGTCAAAATGTACATTTTGTTGAAATTGATATTGAAGAAGATGCTGAAATTGCTGAGGCAGCAGGAATAATGGGTACTCCTTGTGTGCAATTTTTCAAAAATAAGGATATGATCAGGTTAGCCATCTTCTGTAATTTGTTTAAGAGATGTCTTATCATGTACAAGTTTGAATGCTTGTTACCTTTAAAAGATTTTGCTTTATTGATTTCTCTAAAATCAGTTCGCCTGTCCATGAGAATAATGCATGCTTCCCCAGGTGCTATTTATTTAAGTTTTACTTGTGAGTTCGGAGTCTAATATGTACCATTGTTTTAATGTGGATACAACAAACTCCATATGATCATTTAATGATGCTAGGCAACTATGAAATTGATTACGATAGAACATAAAATAACATATGAAGATTTTTGAGGCATCACACCAATAGAGTTTGCCTCCAGTTAGATTGAAGGAAAGAAAGAGATCTATATCATTAGGGTATGTAATTATATATATATAGGGTTTCTCAGATAAATGGATATTCAATAACCTACATAACCAATATCATTAAACTACATAACATAATATCTCTAACATTTCCCCTCAACTTGGAGCATATATATCTATCATGTTCAGTTTGGTACTCCAACTTGGTATTCCAGCTTGGTACATGAGGAGTCAAAAATTCCTGCACTCAATCTTTTTGTGAAAATATCAACCAATTGCTCTGAAAACTGAGTGTATGGTGTGGAATAATCTCTCGCATTACCATGTCTCTAATGTAATGGTAGTCAACTTCTATGTATTTTGTTCGTTCATGAAATGTAAGGTTATTAGCAATAAACATAGTTGCTTGATTATCATAATGCATAAGAATCAGTGTTTCAACAGTGAAACCAAGTTCTGACAGGAGTGATGGGAGTGATCTGATCTACATCAGCTCGTAGGTCGTTTATGCCATAGACCTATATTCTACCTTTACATTGAATTGGGATATTACATTTTTGTTTCTTGTTACGTCAGGTGACTAAGATTTTCTCCCATATATGTGCAGAAATTCGATGTAGACTTTCTATCTCTCTGTCTCCAACATATAATATACTTTTATCTTTAGATGACCACTTCTTCTGTATATTAATTCCTTTCTAGGCGTACTTTTGACATATACAAGAACCTGTAAAATTCCATTCCAATGTACTCTTTTAGGTTCATGTATGAATTGATTCAGTAGATTGATTGCATATGAAATGTCTGGTCATGTCACTGTCAAATATATGAGTTTACCAATCAATCGTCTGTATTGATTGGGATCTTGTAACAACTCTGAAGACGTGTTCTGAAAGGATTGTGCTTGATCAATGGGAGTGTTTTTTGACTTGCATCCCAACAGTCCTGTCTCATAGAGAAGGTCTAGGACATACTTTCTCTATGACAGTGTTATCTGTTGCTTTCCGTAGGCAAACTTAATCTTGAGGAAGTATCGTGGCTTACCCACATCTTTAGTGTCAAGTGTGTCTTAAGGTGCTCCTTTATCTACCTGATGTCTATTGTATCACTGTATGTTACCAATATATTTTCAATATAGATCGTCAGTAAGACATACTCATTTGTAGTCCTTTTATAGAACACAAAGTGATCAACAACACATTTCTTGAAGCTTATTGTCATAACCACCTGATTTAAAGGAGTTTTGTTTTAATCTATAAATGGTCGTCTTCAACTTACATACTCTATCCTGCTCTTGAGCAACATATCTTAGAGGTTGTTCCATAAACACAGAGTCTACCAGATCACCATATAAGAGGGCATTTTTCACATCTAGTTGGCATAGCTTCTATAAATTATTTGTGACAACAGATAACAATACTCTGATGGAGTTGAGATGTACAATAGGTAAGAAAGTCTCTACGTAGTCAACCTCATAAGTTTAAATGAAACCCTAACAACCAGTATGGCTTTATATCTGTCAACTGTGTCATCGGTTTTGTACTTCACCGTATATACACATCTGCAAGTGACTATGATAGTTCTAACAGGACGGGTCATCAACTTCCAAGTGCTACGATATGATAATGTCATTTTCTCATCGATGGTTGTCTTCCGTTTTGGATGTAGCAGTGTCTCTTGATAATTCTTGGAAAGTGACTTAAGGGAAATAGATAAGGCAAAGGTATGGAAAATGAGGTGAAGAGAGTCATAAGAGACAAAGTTTGAAATGAAATGAGTTGTGGAGGAACGGGTATCTTAACGTAAGTGTAATTGGGATATCAGAATTGTAGAAGAGGATGGTTTTGTTGTTGGAGGTAAGTTTGTCTTTTAACGACGACGATGCACCTGTAAAGGAAGAGACCCCTCCTTATTAGTAGGGATGAGCTGAATAGCACTTGAGTAAGGAAGACCAATAATAGATGGATGAGGAAGGCACTCAACATCAAATGTGATACCATCATACTACGTTTTATACTCAAAGAATGTAACATCGGTAGACACAAGATACTATTTTGTTGAAGGACGAAAACACCGGTAGTTCCTTTGAGTGCGAGAGTAACCAACGAACATGCATTTGATGGATCTGGGAGACAATTTATCAAGACTAGGAGAGAGATTTTGAATAAAAATAAGACACTCAAAAATCTTTAATGGTAAAGAAAAGAACTCTTATGTCCGAAGACGTTTAATGGGAACCTTACCTCCTAATGGTGTAGAAAACATCCTGTTTATGAGATATGTGGTTGTGAAAACAACATTAGACCAAAGAAACTTTGGAACATTCATATGTAACAGGACAGTGCATGTGACATTTAGAATACGTTTGTGTTTACGCTTAGCAACCTCATTTTGTTGAGAGGTGCGAGGACATGTCGTTTGATGTATAATGCTTAAAGATGCACAATAAGACTGAACGCTAGATTGGATTGGAGTATTATTTATCCACAAACATTTTCAAGTAACATTAAACTAATTTTTTATTTTTGCAATAAAAGTTTTGAGGACATTAAACATGTGACTACGATGCTTAAGTAAATATACTCATGATATTCGTAAGAAGTCATTAATAAAAACAATATAATAATGATGACTAGATACAAAAGAGACTTTGGCTGAACTCAGATGCCGCATTGAACTAACTCAAATAAAATTTGACTAGACGTAAGATGTAAACGCTTAAAGGAAGTACGATGGTGCTTGCCTAACTGACACGACTTACATTTGAATAGAGAGACTGAAACTCATGGCAAGGCTTGTTGTAACTTCCAATGTGATAGGTGGTCTAACCGATGATGTCATAAGACAAAAGACTCAGATGCAAGTTCTCGAGATATATTATTATGAGCCAATATGTACACTCCATTTCCATGATCACGGTCCAAATAAATTCTCCTCTTCGTTTGTAAATACTGAAAAATACTGTGAAAAGGGAAAAAAAGTCAAATAACAAAGCAATTGTTTAATGATGGTACTAATAGAAAGAAGGTTAATAACAAAATCACATACATAAAGGGCTTTTTCAAGTGAGTTAAGTATAAGCCTACACAATCTTTTCTCCATTGATGAAACAAGACCGACCATCTGCGATGGTAACTGAACGGATATTAGAAAGTTGAGATAAACATGTAAAAAGGTTTTTTGTACCTGACATATAAGAGAAGGCATCTGAGTCAATGATCCAAGAGGTATCCTTGAAGGCTAGGAGGGCATTAGTACATGAGGAAGTAGCATGGGAAGCAGTGATGATGGAGTCAGTGACATTTAGCTGTAGGAATCGATTATGATCAGCTTAAGAAATGGAAACTATCTGCTCCTCGCTGGTGGAAGTAGTAGGTGATGACCTAGTAGCATTTGTTGTTTAAGGAGGGCCAATGATATCCCAACATTTGTCTATCTTGTGTTCCATCAGTCCACAATGTGAGCATTATGGACGTCCTCTAGTTTCCCTATGTCCATGACCTTCCCATCGGGAGCCACCACGCCTATGATCTGGTATAGCTGTGATTGTTGATTGTTTTGACACTGTAGTAGGGGTGGTTGTGGAAATCCGAAGAATTCTGGCAAACGTGGTCTGTAAGTCAAGGACATTGTCGGCACCTAATATCTGATCTTTTATATGAGAACTGAGATCCAGGTTCAGACTGGATAAGTAAGTGGCAACAGTGAGCTCTTCACGATACTGACGCAACTGAGTAATGTCAATTGTCAACAGTTGATAAATGTCAAGCTCATGAAGAAGAGCACGAAGAACAGTAAAGTGATTTTGAATCGATCGATCACCTTTGTGTAATGTGAACAACTAATATATCTCAAATACTCGAGATATATTTTTCTTATGGTCATATGTAAGATGTAGAGTATCTCAAATTTTCTTTGCTAGACGTAACATTATAAATCTCTATGCAATTGGAGACTTCATACTGTTAACCAACCACGAAACAATAGTCGCATTATCAACAAGCCAATCATCATACGTATCTACTTTATTTTATTGTCAGGAGGTGGATCTGTGAGATGTTTCAACTTCCAATGTGTTAGAACAAATGTTTCAAAATTCTGGGACTAGAGGAGATAATTCTTGTTGGAAAGCTTCTTAAAAGTTCCACTAAGACTTTTCACCAAAGAATCACAAGAAGTCATAATAATTAGATACAAAATCGATAAATAAACATGTGCACAAAAATATAATGAGAGCAGATAGAATCACCAATAGATCAATTGGACTATTGCACTAAATCATGGACGTGACAAATCCACACCGGAGACGACGTAGTATACGACAGTCTAGGACATTGACCCAAATAGTGATGTAATTGCCAACTTCACTATTTAGGCTGGAGGAGAAGGGAGGACTTGGGGAGGGCCAATGGTTGTGGAGGAAACACCGGAGAGGGCGGACAGCCATGACGACACTAACAATGGTTGTTGGTGAAACCAAGGCGGAAGATGGGCCTGTAGGCCTTGCTGGTTGCACGGGAGAGGCCCTCCAGCCTGGTTGACGGGGGGAGAGGTGTTGGAAGAGGAGCTTGGTTGTCAGTGGTGGCAGTTCCAACGTACCTGGTCGTTGGTGGTGGCAGTTCCGACGTAAGTAGTTGCCAGTGGCGGCTGAGTTAACAGGAGGGATTAGTGTTTAATGTTGGTGCTCTGGTACCATGTTAGTTTGAAGGAAAGAAAGAGATTTATATCATTAGGGTATGTAGTTACATATATATAGAGTTTCTCAGATAAATAAATATCTAATAACCCACATAACCAAGACCACTAAACCACATAATATAACATCTCTAACACCTCCTAATCTTGAGAGATACATGTTAAGAGTTGGTAAGGCACCCAAGAAAGACACAAGAAGATTCTGAATTGTAATGCTTCTGTGACTAGTATGTTGTCCTTCAAATTTTGCTTCATAACCATTTTGATGACATCAGCTATCACATTTCTGTCATTGTTGCTTGGGTCTCAGTGAATTCTATTGACACCACATTCACCACTCTTTTTCATTCTCTTCGTTCAGCTTCTCTCCCTCCCAATTTTCTCCTAGTTGCCTTCCCCTTCCCTCCGGGTCATTTCTCTGTTCCTTTCTTTTCTCTTCTCCATCTAGGATCTATTTTATGGTGTCAAAGGTTTCTAGATAATGTTGGATTGGGTTCATAACTTGGAGATCTCTCCATAACTGTATAAAATTCTCTCCTGAAACTTCATAAGGTAAACTTTATATTTGGGATGCAATATAAATATGAATCGTTTTCCTTAGGATGCGTCCCTCACCTCTGTTGTGTTCGGAAAACAATTCATATTTATATACTTTCGAAGGATATCGTTGAAGCTTTTGGTCCTTTGTCCATGGTTTGTATCTCTCTTGCTATATAAACCTGCTGACCTAACTGTTTTTATTTTGCAAACGAGAGTATCCAAGCTGTTTTTTTTTTTATAGCATACAATAAAAAGGTAATTTTATGAAGCTGAAGGCAAGGGGTTACAGAAGAAGGCTTATCAAGATGATTAGGGCCTAGTGAAACATGAAAAGGAACACAAACATACAATAAAGTGCAACAAAAAGATAGAACGTCGGCCAACAAAATGTACAACAACAAAACCCAAAATAAAGGTGTAGGAATCAAAGGCTCTAGCCAATGGTTCATGTCCCCATTCACTTACTCGTCCGTTCTTGTTAGTAACAACTCTCCAAATTAGTGTTACTGGCCATGGTAGGAGCCAACCTTATCCTATAGTTTCCAAAAGATATCCAAATTCAACCCATAATTATGCTTGATAATCCAATTTCTCAACGAGTATGACCACCAACACCAAATCCTAAGACAACGGAAGAGGCAATTAAGATCCTTCTTTGCTTCCAGGATGAAAATACACTGACTTCCCAAATGAAACCCCTTTTTCCTCAATGGAAATGGTAAATGCACCTAATAATAACACCCATTTTTGCACCCAACCTTATGTGGCACCTCATCTTGGGCACATGCCATATGCTCCACCCCATCTTTGCAAGGAAAAAGACCAAAAGAAACTTTGTTGTCTCATGTGAGCAATTTCTTCCACTTATTCTTTCTCTTCATTAAATGTCCTCTTTTCACTGCTTATGCAACAAAACTTGTCTTTTTGGAATTGAAGTAAAATAAGGAAAAATTTAAAACACGAAAACTTTAGATAAATCATATGCTTTAGAACAAGTATAAGAACACAAATATCTGACAAGTATTGTTCACGCTATAGTCAATATTCTTATTGTTCCAAAAATGGGGGAAAACAGCCATTTAAAAGTTGTTTTAGTTTTCTCCAAGACACCGTTTTTGAGTAAACAATGGTTTTTTTTAATATAATGTTAATGATTTGTAATTGGCATAATTTGATCAGTACTTATTTGTTTATTTATGCTTGTCATTTATTTACTTGTTTAACTTATGTTTTTGAATTAAATTACTCGTGGTTGATTGATAATTATACACTCGTGGTTGAATGATAATTATAACTATTCAAGTTATATTTTTTGAATTAAATTAGTTGTGTTTGAATGATACCCACATATTAAGGTAATTTGTTGAATGTTGTTGATTATATGCATGTTATTTTTTTTTAGTTTTTTAAATTTTGTCCTATTTTTATTAAACACCCATTTAGACTCCCATTGTTTCAAAAAGCATATAAAGGCCGTTTTATATTTTTTAAAATATCAAATATCCTACCACCACTCAAAAAAGAAGAAGATCATTCTCCTCCAATGAGGTGCATAATAGAAACTAAGACGTGTACATCATGAGTCTTTTCTTCTCATCTGAGTTTTTTCTACTTGGCATGTGTAATATAAACTAGGAAATGCGCAGTAGGAACTAAGAGACGTGCAAGGTTCTTTTTGCCAATCCATGAGGTTTTTGTGCTCATCCATGTGCATTGCGAAAGCAATAAAATATGGTGGGTGAACAAGAAAGACTCATGGGTGAGAAATTCTTTTTTCTGCATGTCTTAAATTCCATTATGCACCATAGTGACTGGCATTTCTCTCTCCTAGAAAAATGTCTCAGTACTTGTGTAAGATTTTTTGTCAGTCAAGTGTCATTTGTGCCATGTTGTCACCAAGTAGGCTCGTGGGTGCAAAAATGGGTGTAAATGTGGGTCTCAACTGAGACTCTTTCCTTGATGCAACTTCCAACAAAAACCCCTATGAAGTACACTAAAAAATCACACATTGATGGGGGCTACATTGTTCCACATTTGACATAGCGTGGGTATAGTCCAGATAGTGGAATTCATGTTGCCAATCTCACATAGTGGGAGTAAGGCATGGCTATTGTGGTTGTAATGGTGTTGTAGCACAGAACCCTTTGCTAGATGAGTTGTCTTGAGTTTTGTCCCTTCCCTGGGCCCTGTGTCTAGCTAGCAAAGCTACAGCTACATCCTCACTCAGTCTAAATAACTTCAAATGAGTGTGAAACAATGAAAAAACAATAATTGTTCCTATCTGCAATAACATTGATGATGATGACTCCAAATTCATAGATAAACATCCAATTGACAACCATACCTTACAAACAAGGAGAGCCCATAGCATAGTAATAAATTATAAAGTACTTAGAAGCAAAAAGACCTTACCACAAAATCACTATAGAATCCATAAACTAAAGAATTATTGTGGCGATGTTTTCCCTTTTTAATTTTTAAAATCTTTTGTTGATTAATCTTTATCTGATAATCATTCAGTTAGTAGTTTTAAAAATTTCCTGTTGTGTAAAAATACATTATCTTTTCCCTCTTGTTCATCCTGTAAACGATATTATGTTGTACACACGCCCATTTTGTTTGAGGGTATAGAATGAGACTAAATGCAACAAGGCAAGCATTGGAAATAAAATTAAGGAGAGAGCTTAACCAATACAAGGCAATTATGTGTTAATATGCATCTTTAGAAGCAAAAAGTTTTTTTTTATTGTATTCCTTTTTTCTTTTGCAATTGTGGCTTTGCATCCCTTGGTATTTACTGTATCATAAAATTTCCTACCGAACAACATAGGATTTTAATGTCATTGGCTTCTAATGGTCTTTTATATGGTATCAGTCCATGTTTTGTGGCAAACCTGTTAGTGAAAGTAAAAAATCCTTGCTTGTGGAAATTCATCTACTTGACTGTAACTGGAGAATGCATATCTTGAAGTTAACATGCATGCCCCTTCCTGTACTTCTCTACTGGTGTAGAGTTTTCTTTTTTATGCTGATGTACCTATATGACATCTCAAAATTTAATGTACAAATATTCTTTTGCTTGTGTATATTTCTGTTTGCTACTTCAAAAGTCACTAATATACTCTTTCATCACATTCGCAGGACTGTATCAGGAGTCAAAATGAAGAAAGAATACAGAGAACTCATAGAATCAAATATGAGCTAATTTAAGATGAACGCCTGATAATGTTGCTGTATTGCCATCCAATTTTGTCATTGACAGGGAATGTCACGGGATATGTTGTGCTTGTATTGGTCCAGAAATTGGGACAATGATGTACCTTTTAACTACTTAATTGTAAAATCATTTTTTATATAGTTTCCTGGTACTTGCTTGTATTGTACAAGTTGATAAATGTAATGTTGTCAATAATGAGGAGCTACCTTCCTGACGGACTATTCTTCCTCTCCTGGGCATCAGCCTCAAGCCAGGTGGTTTTTTCCACTATAAAATAGTGACAATTTACTTTTATCTTTCCAAGAGTATTAAGCTCATCAACCATTGATTCATCGCATACGGCTAGCATGACCTTTAAGGTAAATCACACTTTAATATCAACTCTGAACAAAATGTAACGGTGCCACCGTCACGTTTAAAGTGTTACAAATTATCTCCTAATGTTATGTTTGGTATATTAGAAGGAAAATAAATAGGAATAGAATAAACTTTGAAATGAAATGAAATAGTTTTATTTTATTTTTGTGTTTGGTATATACTACATTGGAATAGTTTTATTTATAGTACATTGTAAAAATGTTTATTTTATTTAGATTTAATCAAATCGCGAGTTGATCACAAACTACAAGGTGGAAATGAATGCTTGTTTTGACTATCGTCTACTTTTGTACCCTAATCGCCTCCACCCTCTTCTTTCATTGCCTCCCTCTTTTGCACCTCTTCTTTGTTGCCAATACACCTCTAAAAGTAACTCTACTTCCATCTTCGTTGCCACTGTGAGTTGTAGTGGTGACGGTTTCTTCAGTTAGGATGATGTGCTCTACGTCGCGTTTGAGGATGGCATCGCGACGGGAGCTGACAATGGGTATAGTAGCTACTCGTAGAGAGTTCGTAGTTGCAATCGTAGAGTTGAGGTTGTCGATTGCTTGTTGCAGTAGGTGTTGTTCATTGTGACAGAGGAGGGAGGGGGCGAAGGGTGCTCTCATTGTGGTTGAGGAGGGAGGGGGTGGATAGTGTTTGTTGCGATGGAAGAGGGAGGAAGTCATTAGTTTTTTAATTTTTTTTTGATTCTAATGAACTTAGAATTAAATTCCTTGTTTCTTTGGAAGGAATGAAATTTCCATGTTGAATGGAAATTTAATGCTCAAGAGAATTTCATTCTCATAGCTATTTCAAAGTGATTTTTGTACAAAATATTGAGATTGCATTCCAATCTACTTTTTTTTTATCCCATTTCGATTCATTCTGGTGCCTATTCCAGCATACCAAATGCTATCTAAATAGTATTATCTAACGACTAACCTCCTTGACAAATTAGGTAAACTCATACACAAAATATGGTTCAAATGACAACTTGTACTGTTTTAAGCTTTGTGGCAGTATCATGTTATTTGGATGGTTGATGGTAATAAAGTGTGATAGAATTTGATGTTTAGGTAATTGTAAAAACTAATACCACGTTTACATCAAAACAAGAGTTGAAACTTGAATGTAATTTTACAATCCTTTATTAATTCAGGAAATTTTTCACATGTGGGTGGATTGCTACAGTCCACTTGTATGAAAACAACTTAAAAAAGAGAATTATTGTTACGTTGATACTTTAAATTATAGTCGAATTTTACTTTGTTACCTTCATCTTTAAAAGGATTTAATTTGATACTTCAACTTTTATCTTGTCTCAAAGGCAAATTTAAATACTAATGTTATTACATTCTTTCACTTTTTTCCTCCATATCCTTTCTTAGTAAACCCTATCTTTCTTCTCCGTTTCCCATTTCCGCTCGCGATGTTTAGACCCTTTCCCCTTTTCTCTCCATTGAGCACTAGCGACATGGACACTGCGATGGGTGTGATGGAAGGAGGTATAGTCTCATTGGAAGGAGATGTAACATCAGGGCCTGATTATCCATTTTTATATAATAAACCATGTATTATTTGTAATATTGTGTTTAATGGTTTATTAATGGATAATCTGTTGTTTCTTGGTTGTGTGTGGTTGTGGGTGGTTTTCTGTGCAACTGGTTG
>JAMKQA010069751.1:0-22172 GCA_024699735.1 Posidonia australis | reverse complement strand
CGACTCTTCCTTTGGGCAGCAACAAAGGTGAAGAAGCTTTTCGACCACCTCAGATAGTTATGCTCATCCAAACGGATGGCAATGTTGGAGAAGAGACGGACTCCAACCGGGTTACGAGCAGGAACATTTTGGGAGTGAGAAACGGACCCCCCAGACGTAATAGACCCTTCCTCCATGGCACTAGAAGAAGGTTCCAGCAACGATCGAACACCAAGCAGCGGAATTCAACAGCCGCTTATCTGCAGGGAGACAGGCCGCTCTATACACGCCAGTGGAAGACGCCCCCGTGCATCAATGCATCCACGGGGAGATGCAGGAGGGCTGGACGAGCCCTAACAGACCTCAGCCACGGAGGTCAACAGCAGCCAGCCGCAGGAAGAGAAGCCAGCAGAACCCGTGACGCCCGACGCAGCGCGGGAACGCGCGGAAACGCGCGGGGGGGGAACGCGCTGGGACGCGCGGAAACTCGAGGGGAAACGCGTGGGGAAACGCCGACGGCAGTCTACACGGCTCCCGGCGGCGAGAGATCCGACAACAGCGACGGCAAGAAGGTTTCTGTCGTCGTTTTTTTTTTTTTTTTTCTTTCAGAAAACCCTTGGCTCTGATACCATGTTGAAAGTAAAAAAAGAAAAGTGAAACTGTTTATTAACCCTAAACAGAGTATTTATACAAGACCTGGACATAGGCTAAGATAAATGGATCCTTAAACGGATCCTACAATATGCAACCCAACTAACACACCTAAAGCAATTACGTAGGGGCCTAAGGTGAGCACCTAAGTGCCCATGGCAATAGTTTAGGCACCCAAGACTACTACATTGGTGTTTTTCCATTAGTAAATGGTGTCAATAAAAGCAATTGCTTATGATGTTTCCATACACTACTCCATTGGATTTAAACAAAAAACAAGCATCTTTCGATATCCACATAGACATGGCATATCTAACTAAAAATCCTTATTTTGAAAATTTTCTATATTTGTTTAAGTAATTAAAAATCAAAGTTCAATTGATTTGCACAACTAAGATTGCCTAGGCGCCCAATGCCCAAGGCCTACCATCTAGGCACCCAAGACACCTTGATAACCTTGGTGAGGACTCCATTAAAGGTTAGTATCTTCATGGTTGCTGGCTCAAGGTCATTTGATGACAAAGGATCAAAGACGGCAATGGAAGGTGATCCGGATTCCGGAGATACTTTACCCTATGTGTACCACAACAGAAGAAACCCACGAACACATTTTCATGAACTGTAACTGGAGTAAACAAATCTGGTCAAGAGTTACTAATAAAGTTGGTGTGGAGCTCAGATTTGATTCATTGTCAAAAGCTTGGGGTTTATTTCAGACAGCGGCATTTACCAAGAAGATTCCTATCCCTGTGAAAACGAAAGCCATCATTTTTCATGCTGTTTGTTGGAATATTTGAATTCGTCATAATGCTTGGATCTTCAAATGAGAAGATAGTTCACCAGCAGAATCGTTCTCTATCCTCTAGGAGACAGCGGAATTTATGTGCTTGGAGGCTTTCTAGGAGAGGCTTGGGTTGCCATTTCTGTAGCCTAATCCTCCATTTTTTTAAATTTATTCAGTTTTTTCCTTTTTCCTAAGTAGTTTCTTGCTACTGACCCCATTGGTAACTTTACAACTTACATCAAACTCAAACATCTAAGACTCTCCAACAAAGATTTGTTTGACTCTCGGCAACGAGGCATCTACACATGAGCCTTGCTTAGGTACCACTTCTAGCACTTTGCTTCTAGGAGGGAGCAAAGTGGTCAATCCCAACACAGTTTTCAGAGCCCACTCCTTATGCTTTCACTTCCATGGGAGGTGGTTTTCTTCCCGAAATTGAGAAGCCACAGGAGGCAGCTGAATCCTGCTTCTAGCAGGGAACCAGGATTGCTTATGCCTTCTAGTTGATTTGGGAACCGAAGTCGGGGTACCCAAATGCACCCATGGTGTAATTATGGCATTATCTTTGTTTGTAATTTCATTGTATGTTTTCAGTATGCATCCAAAGATATCCATAAACTTACCAAAATGCATAAAGCCTAGAAGTTAACAGCAGTACAGCACTGATATTTTGTGCTTTTAAATATTTAGACAGAGTATTGTTGACAAAAATACCTCAAATACATGATCCATTGGGCAAATAAAAGGTTGCCTAGTTACTGTCCCTGGTAAAACTCCTGGATGACCAAACCACAATCTATCCAACCTGCACCATAATGGGGGCATCACCTGAATAAGAAAAAGAGTGTCAGGTCGAACAATCTAGTATTTTCTACTCAATGTCAACAACAAACTAAAAAACTTGGTAAACAAAAATTCAACAGTAAATCATGTTAACTGAACTACATCGTGGTTATACGTTTTTCAACTGTGGTTCTTTTAACACTTCTAAGAAAAAGAATTACAATGTATACACTTGATTCTAGATAAGTGGCTCTCTCCTGCTGTTTTGTGGCATGTGCTTTCATTTATGAGATTGTCGCAATAAGAGTTATCCTCATGTAATGGACTTTCTTACTTACACAAAGCCAATACTAATGCTATAGACATGACAAAGTCCACCAGATACAATGTTGTTGTGATTAGGATCTGATGAAACTCAAGACCCAAACATAAAATTCTGTGAGAATCAGACATGTACTGTCTATGGAAGTTCTCATGAGAGAGACTGAGAGTGTGAGAAAGAGATCTGCAGCACTATCCATGCAATTTTGCATGATAAAAAGGGCCCATATCAGCTAATAGACCTACTTGAAGATTAGCAGAAGAAAAATCGTGACAGATAAAGTTTGGCACTTCAGGTACGTGACTGTATTTTAACAACTTGACAAAAACAGTTGACCACAGATTAATAGTCTAGCAACAAGGACAAATCAAACAGACAAATGTACATTCTCTTTATGAGCAACCAACAAAAAAACAATGTGAGAAAAATATTCATACAGGAGCTATTTTGCATAAAATTAAGCATTATAAGAATGCCTTCTGGCTCACCAGTGTCCGATTCAACAATGAAGCAACAGCAAGTGCAGATCTCACTTGTTTTAACTGTAATTATCAAATTATCAAATTATCAGTTAATAATTCACTCATTTAAATAACAAATAGCACATTTGAAGTTGCTGAAAAGAAAACTTGCAAAATGTATCACCGTACTTGGTAATTAACTAAAGAAAAGTGAGTCTCAATACTATGGTTTCCATCTAGCAACAAGCTCTTCGGTAGATGTTGCTTGAATAACAAGAGACCTCCTGAGAGTAACAAGTTAGTTAGGCTAAAGCTGTCTGCAGAAATCAGCAATAGGATAAATAAATGAAGTCGCTATTTGTATCAAGCCTTAGTTCAGAATGTATCTTGGATGTATCTACATGTTTTTTGTTTCCTTATTTCATAGCTTTGTATTTTATTTGGGATATTTCTAAGCTTCTTGCAGATTGATGGTATGTAAATTTTTCTTATTACATCACCCAATCTCAAATTTATGTAGTTCAAACACAGTTTTCTATAAGTTTACTTTAAGAGCAGTTTTCTCGACTAAAATTTGGGTCTTCTAAATTCAGACAGAAAGAAGTGCAGGAGGCTGTATGAGTGCAATTCAGACCAAAAAGAGGTTCAGGAGGCTGTCCGAGTGCAGAAAACCAACATGCTATATGCACTCTATTTTTCATTTCTTAGTAAATTTTTTTGAAAATAACCTTATGGATTGAATTATTATACTCTAAACTACATCTTAATAGATTTTCATTGCAACCAGACTATCATAACCCCTTCATTCAGATGTTCCAAGTTTGAGTAAATTTAAGTAAATTCTAGCCATCATACTTTAATGCATTAATAAACCGTGAAATAGCATCAAAATATTCTAAAGATTTAGTATGTTGTAGACTTGTAGAAAATAAAGTGGTTTAAAGGATGGTACATTTAGATTTCATATTTTATGAAAAAACGACACACACAACCAAGGTGGTTATATGGTCATATTAAACCCCATATTTGGCAACAGAAAATTGGATTGTCCCATTTGTTCATGCCTGTATGAAAAATACAGGCCTATGGGGTTGTAGATTCCTACAACCATCTTAATTGTATGCATCCAAATTTAACACCAGTATTTTGTTTATAAATTCTTCAACGTTATGGTTACAGTTAGTGCTACTATGTGGTTCATATTTATTCAAAATTAAAAAACTATCATTAAAAAAGGATATTTATTCAAAGCTCCCAATCTTTAGTAGATTTCAGCCATTAAGGACCTTCTATCAATGGCAAAGAAATTACAGTAGTGAGTACAAAATTAGAGTATGAGATAAACCATGAGGTTAACAAAAAGATGGAATATTATGGATCAAAGCTTTAAAAGAAATGGAAAAACACCTAGACGACATTCTTCCCTTGAAAATATTGCAATTTGCTTGGCATGAAGTTTCAAAAATAGTTAGAAAGTGGTTGAGGAATATTATAAGTAGATTTATACAGCCTTGATGGTTGTGGGAGGAGATTTATTACGAAGATTAGAGACTAGAAGATGTTGAATGCATCAGAACTTGGAAGAAATGAACTCACGAGTATAATACGTAAAAATCCACCTGAAAAACTCACCAGAGGCATCAAAATATTCAGGGGGGTCATAGAATAGCATGGCTTCACGCAAACGATGGCGCTTTCCATCGGTACCACCAAACTGAAAGGTCGTGTGGACTGCATAAGGTTCCAATTTAAGTTGCTGAGCCAATCTCTGCTTAAAAACATATAAGCAAAGGGAAAAAGTATAAAACAATTAACCACTTGTTTGGGATCTAAATGTTTTCGAAAGGGATTATCTACAAACATCATGTATAATTTATTTCATGTGACCATGACAGGCTTCTTTAGATACTGAAATCCTACCTGGACAAAATATGTGTGTCCACTGCAAAATATGCTTGCTGGTAGTATCCCCAGCTTAAGATTTCCATCAAAAGCATATGCAAGCCCATCACCACCGACTGGTGGCCCCAATTGTTTGCGAAGAAGATCATTAAAGCCATTCTGATCCCAAATTCTATCATCCCCTAGAAGCAAATCCTTCCATTCCTTTGCAAACTTCGCTGCAGCTTGAGTAGGGTGCCAGTAAAGTATTCCAATATTGTAGGCACCAAAAGCTGTAGAAGGTAGACGTATCCTTAATGGTTACTGATTTGTTGAAATAATTATTTAGATAGAAAAGTCAAAGATAAATACTCGCATTTTGATTAGAACAATTAAAAGACCAGAACAATCTATAATTACAAGTTTATTAAATTATGCATATCTTAGTAGCTATCAAGGACAACCATATGATTCTCAATGAATATAGTGGCACAAATACATCTAGCTAATGTAACAATAGGTATTCAGTCTGCTACCCAGAAATGGACCGGCAAATTCTATTAGACTCTTGACAAAAATTATAGTGCATAGAATAGAAATCACTTATTTATCTACAAGGTATATAAAATTTCTAATTAAGAATTCATATGAAGAAAAATATGGTAATTTAATGAGAGAAAACCCAAAAGTTCTCTATTGATTAGTGAGGAATACATATATATAGGTATTAGACACCCCATGGATATATGGATATCCAATAACCCTTTTAACTACAAAATATATCCCCACTTATTCTAACACTCCTCCTCAAACTGGAACATACATATCAACCATGCCCAACTTGTCACATAAAGACTGAAACACACCCACTTCAAGACCTTTGGTGAATATATCTGCTAGTTGCTCTAAAGAATGCGTATATGGAGTAGATATAACTCCATTCATAACCAGATCTCTCACAAAGTGGCAGTCAACCTCGATGTGCTTTGTTCTTTCATGAAAGATGGAATTGTTTGCGATAAAAATCGCAGCTTGATTATCACACCTCATAGACATAGGTACCTCAACATCACACCCAAGCTGCTCAAGCAATGATTTCACCCACATCATCTCACAAGCAGTCTGAGCCATAGATCTGTACTCTACCTCTGCACTAGACCTGGACACCACATTTTGTTTCTTGCTCCGTCAGGTGACCAAATTACCTCCCACATACGTACAAAAACCGGATGTGGATTTTCTATCACCTCTATCACCTGTATATTCTGAATCTGAGTAGGCCTCAACTCTGATGTGATTATTTTTCCAGTATACTAGACCCTTTCCTCGCGCTCGTTTCACATAAGATAAGACCCGAAGAACACCTGTCCAGTGTACCTTCCTAGGCTCATGCATAAACTGACTCAAAAGACTGACTACATAAGAAATATCAGGTCGCATCACCATCAAGTAAATGAGTTTGCCAATCAACCTACGGTATTGACCAGGATCCTCCAGTAGCTCTGAGCTGCTATCCCAAAAAGATGGTGACTGTTTGATAGGGATGCTTTCTGGTTTGCATCCTAGAAAACTTGTCTCCTCTAAGAGATCTAATACATACTTCCTCTGTGATAGAGTCATCCTACCATGTCCATATGTAAACTCGATCCCCAAAAAATAACGAGACTTTCCCATGTCTTTGGTCACAAAGTGTCTGTGAAGATGAGCCTTTACCTCTGTAATTCCTTCTGTATCACTCCCAGTCACTAGAATGTCATCCACATATACAGCCAGTATGACACATCCACGACCTGTGCGTTTATAAAACACTGAGTGGTCTACTGCACACCTCTGAAAGCCACCATCAAGTACCACCTGGCTGAACTTCTCAAACCACGCCCTGGGACTTTACTTTAACCCATAGATAGCCTTCCGTAATCTACATACACAATCCTCCCCCTGAGCAACGTACCCCGGAGGCTGCTTCATCAAGACTGTCTCAGTCAGATCGCCATAAAGGAAGGCATTCTTGACATCAAACTGGCACATATCTCAGGAATTATTCAATACAAGAGACAACAGCACCCGAATAGAATTGAGACAAGCAACCGGTGAAAAAGTTTCCTCGTAATCGATGCCATACGTCTGAGTAAAACCCCGAGCAACCAGTCTAACCTTGTATCTGTCAATGCTGTCATCTGCTTTGTATTTGATAGTATACACCCACTTGCAGGTGACCACTGTAGCCCCAGCAGTGCGAGCCACTAACTCCCATGTGCCACGACTAGTAAGTGTCGCAATCTCCTCATCCATAGCAACCTTCCAATGTAGAAGAGAAAGTGCCTCCTCGTAATTCCTAGGAATGGTCTGAGAATGGAGGGACAACGCAAAACTACAGAAACGAGAGTGTAGAGCATTATAAGATATAAAATGAGAAATAGGATGAACTGTACATGAACGAGTACCTTAGGGTTATAGGCATGTCTGAGGAACTAATGGGCGGATTTACATTTACAGAGAAGGGTGGTCCGTCGTGAGGTCCTAGAGGATGCTGCCGTCGACGATATACCTGCAAGGATGAAGACGGTGGTAGTGGAACAGCAGGTGTAGACTGAGGATCAGTATGTTACAACTCGACAACCGAGGGAACAAAGACAGACACACTGGACGGTGGAGGAACACTGTAATATGGTTCAAACTCGAAGAAAGTAACATCTACAGAAACATAATACCGACGAGTGGAAGGATGAAAACACCGATAACCCCTTTGAGTTCACGAATAACCGACAAAAACACACTTGATTGCATGTGGAGACAGTTTGTCCAATCCAGGGGAAAGGTTCTGAACAAAGGCCACACACCCAAACACCCTCGGTGTCAGACTAAATAAGGTGGAGTCTGGTTGTAAACGACGAAGTGGAACCTCCCCACCAAGTGGAGTAGCAGGCATCCTGTTGATAAGATAGGTAGTTGTAAGCACAGCATCAGCCCAAAGATGTTTTGGAACCTGCATATGCACCATAAGTGTACGAGTGATATCTAGAATGTGCCTATGCTTACATTCTACAACCCCATTTTGTTGTGAGGTATGAGGACAGGATGTCTGATGGATGATACCCAGTGAGGCACACATAGAAGTGACGTTAGAATGCATGAACTCAAGTGCATTGTCAGTTCTCAAAAACTTAAGAGTCACATCAAAATGATTCTTTATTTCATTAAGAAAATTTCTGAGTACATCATGAATATGATTTCGATCTTTCAACAAATATACCCAGGACACTCGAGAAAAATCATCAACAAAAATAATATAGTATCTAAGACCCGACACAGACTGGACTCTAGATGGACCCCATACATCACAATGAACCAACTCAAATGTTGTACTACTAGATGCAAGACGCAACTGTTTAAACGAAACACGATGGTGCTTACCTAACTGACACGACGCACAATCAAAACGAGACACGGACTGCCACGGTAAGGCCTGCTGGAGTTTCTAATGAGACGGATGTCCCGGTCTATTGTACCACAAGGAAAAAGACTCAACAGTAGATGTTGTAGAAGCCAAGCCTTGAGGAATCTCATCACGAACTAGCAGGTACACTCCATTTCCTCGATCACGGCCCAAACCAATCCTCCTCCCTGTCTACAAATCCTGAAAGGTACAGTGAAAAGGGAAAAAAGTCACACTACATTTGAGTTGTTTTGTAATAGCACTAATGGACAATAAATTTACAGAGAAATCAAGGACAAAAAGGACACTCTCCAGTGGTAACTGTGAAGAGGCGTGGACCACACCCTCACCAGAGACTGGGCAAGTTCGACTATCAGCAATCGCGACAGTCCGAATATCAGATAACTGAGATAATTGTGTAAACAAACTACGAGTACCTGACATGTGGGAGGAGGCACCGAAATCAATGATCCAGGAGGAGGCACCGGAATCAATGATCCAGGAGGAGTCTCTCAAGGCAAATAAGGTACTAGTACCTGAAGTGCTGGCATGTGTGGCTGTGGCAATGGAGTCAGTGACCTTTAACTGCTGAAGCTGCTCGTAATCAGCCTAGATACAGTGAATGTCGGTGACTCAGTAGTAGCAACAAATATGAGGGCCTCTGTAGTCATATTAGTCGTCTGAGGACGACAAATAATATCCCAACATCGCTCAACTCGGTGACCCAACCGTCCACAATGTGTACAACGTGGCCGTCCTCCGGTATTGCCACGACCACGTCCTCCTCGTGCACCACCACGTCCACGTCCACGAGTGACCACCATGGCAGAAGACTTTGACACTGTATGAGAAGTAGCAGTAGACACTCGCATAGTCTTGCTAAACGTGGTATAAAGATCTTGTAGTACAACAGTAGCCAATACCTATCCTCGAATCTGTGAACTGAGATTTGGATTCAGAGCAGAGAGAAACACAGCAACAGCTAATTCTTCACGGTACTGACGCAGGCGGGTGATATCAACTGTCAGAGGCTGATGAATATCCAACTCCTCTAGTAAAGCTCGAAGAACAGTGAAGAGATCCTGAACAGATCTGTCCCCTTACCGTAGAGTGAAAAGCTGCTCATAAATCTCACAAACTCTGGAAATATTCTTTTCATGCCCATAGGTGAGTCGAAGAGTATCCCAAATCTTCTTTACTGGCCACAATGATATAACACCACGTGCAACAAAAAACTCCATACTATTAGCCATCCAAGTAATAACCGCCGCATCATCGACCAACCAATCTTCATAAATGTCAGATTTGATATCCGAAGGAGGATCTATAAAGTGCTTCCATTTTCTGTGTGCCAAAACAAATGTCTCAAAACTCTAGGACCACAGATGATAGTTAGGGCCAGAGAGTTTCTCAGAGGTACCACTCATGTTTTTAACAAACGAATCACGGGATGACATCCTCACTGATTTTCAGTAGCAGATCACAAATAAATGGTCTGAAAACGACGAAAAAAATAGACCAATTGCTCACCACAGTGTGTGGATGTGACGTATCCACACACAACACCAACTGGAGACTGGAGAAGGACCTAAAACATGGCCAAGAAGGGCTGGACTGTCCTAACAAATGGATGGGAGAGACAACCTGGCATCACCGGTGACACAGCATGTGCCGGTGACACCGTACAACCAACGACGGCGGCGGAACGACCGGCTGGACGGCTAGCAGTGGACTGCAGGCCACGTACAGGCCTGCCAGTGGTGGAGGAGGCCTTGGGGCACGCAGGCGGGAGGTCTGGAGGCAGCGAGAGGGCAGGAGGGCACGTCCGACGTAGGTCAGGCCACCGACGGCGATCAACGGCGACGGAGTCGACGGTCGACGACGAGTACGGTAGTGGCAGGCGGCTAGGATTTTTTTTGTGGTTTCTTCCTATGCTCTAGTACCATGTTATAAGAGAAAGCCCAAAAGTTCTCTATTGATTAGTGAGGAATACATATATATAGGTATTAGACACCTCATGGATATATGGATATCCAATAACCCGTTTAACTACAAAACATATCCCCACTTATTCTAACAATCATAAACAAGGTTTCAACCATAAATCAAACATGTAAATTATAATATAAATATCAACACTCAAATTATATGTAACATCAAAAACACAATTTCCTACAAAACAGCCTGGATGGATCAAAAAAGATCAGGAGTCCTCGATACCCATATTTAATGGAGACTACTCAGAAAAAAAAAGCTTGTGATGTGAAATCCAGGGAATGTCAAAGAGAACAAAGGAAAAAGCTATTATCACCTTCATTCCAGACCTCCAGGCTGTCATCTGTGACTGTTGGTGCCACTTGATCACTTGAAGTTAAAATATCTGCTTCAGGAAAGCGAGCAAGATATGGAAGTGGATTCTGTTTAGATATGATGATGTCAGATTATGGTTGCACTGTACTTGTATAATATGTTTCATGGGTAGAGATCGAACCATCAATAAATTGGGAGATATCTACTGAAAGTATGTGAAGTTACTGACAAAACAAAACAGCCTTTTCATCAAGTAGCAATCATGTAGAGGAAAACCAAATGATAATTGCGATCAAAAGACAAAGCACCAGTGTACTACTGACAAATGAAAGAAAAGTGAGGATCATGTCACCCAGAAAGATTAAAAAAAAAAATCACACAGTGTATGATTGAATACCTTCATCCAAACCATGTCAGTGTCACACAATAGCAGCTCATAGCCAAATGGTAGTAAAGTATTTATTAGGAAAACCTTTTCTCTTCCCATTTTATGAAATGCAGGAGATCCCCAACCCACGTCGATTGTTTTCATGTTACTTCCCATGTCAAAGACAGGGACACCTTTCCAGTAGAGGGCCTCCAGAAGCTTGATATCCATGGCACCTATAAGACAAACATAACAACAACCCCCTTCAAATTGATAAATGGATCAGAAGAAGTATGCCTCTTTGCTCTTCGCTTGATGGTAAAACAAGCGGAGATAGTAAAATTACCCACGAGAAGATTGGAGATGTTGAGATCGGTGAGATGCTTGACCCAGGTCAAGATGAAGTCCATGAAGGCGTAGTTCCCAAATGTGACAATAATAACGTTATCCTTGACCCTATGCTTCACCATTTCTTTCGTCAGTCGAAACTTTTTTAGAGGTGCCATTTTCGTGCCAGAAGATGGGGCATCCCATATTTCCCTCGCCCATACATCCGGAAGTCGTGACCGGGATGGGGGTTCACGCACAAGTTTACTACCGGTAGTGTCAGATTTCTGCTGAGAGAAATTGTTGCTGGTGTCTTGAAATGGAGCAACGGAAGCATTATCTGGTAAGACACGAGAACAGGGGCATGAGTAACTATCAAAGGGAGAGCAGCAGCATTACGTACCAAGAAATCTGGATTTGGGGCAATGTTATGTCTTCCAAGAGCACAAAGAAGAAGAAGAAGAAGAAGAAGGAGCATCGCAGGACAACAAGTCGCAATGTTGCCACCAGAACTGAAATTACAACGAAAGATGGCATACCAGAAAAGCACTAAAAATAGTGAAATTACAACCGGAACTGAAATTACAACCGGACACAGGTCAAGAAAGCGGCAGAAAATAGTGAGATCGGAAAGGAAATGCAATAAATGGATAGGCCATCAGCAGCCAGAAAAGCACGTTGGTTAAGCTGTAGAAGAGGAAAGGAAAGAAAAGAAAGTGTTTTTTGCTAAAGCTTAAAAGTGGGGTTGTGAATGAGAAGTGTTAAGCTTACCAGAAGAAGGGCGGGAGAAGCGCCAGTGGCCGGCGTTAAGTGGCTTGGTGGTGTGGAGGGTGGAGAAGACGAAGAGGGCGGACAACACGATCCCGACGACGACGGTGACGTAGATCGCAAGGAACAACGGCTTGCCGACGCCGACGCCGACGTCCGGGAAAGGACCACCCATCTCCCGGAACCCTACCTAGGTCTCGAGGCCTAGATGATGATGAGATCTTCTTCCATGCTTTGCTTGCCTTCTTTATTATACCTCGCGTCACCCACCACCACCAACTCCGGCAGTGGGCACTAATAAGATACGAGGAAACAACTCAAACAAGGAGGAGCAAAGAACAAAAAGGAAATTAAGAAGGAAAAGTCAAAGCGAAGATTGGAGGAGCAAAAGGTCAACATGTAAGAGAGGGGAAGTACAGCCTGGCCAGCAGCTCTCATAATGAAATCCAAAGACACAAAGTCCCCAAAAATAAGATTAAGTCAAAAATAATATTAATGTTGTTATGTAGTTACTAATAAATTTTTTTAAAGATAAATAAATATATACAAGTAGAAATAAATTTATAATAATCATCTTGATTATCAATATATATATATATATATATATATAATTTAAAATATGTATACATTATATTATATATGTATTAATTTTTAAATAAAAAATAAATATACCATATGCATACGTATATCATAGCAGAATAACTTTATTCTACTCTTCCATAGAATAGCTATTTTAGAATAAATAAATCAGAATAGGAATCACTATTCTGAGTTTATTTTGATTTTACTCAACTAAATAAAATAATAATTCTTGTTTTGAAGTTATTCTACTTAGAACCAAAGAGGAGCTAAACAAACACATACACAAGTACACAAATGTGGATCATGAAGGTATTTATTTATTTATGAAAAATTCTACATTGTGTATGTACTTATCTCATAGACTTATAATTATTTATTAATACTTATAATTATTTATTTACAACTATAAATTCCATCGTCTATAGATAACTGATGAAAATTTTGGTATCCAGTACTCATGTGGATTTACTTATTTATTTATCCATCCCCTTATATTATATTTTTTTATTTTATTCATATACCACTATAATAAAAAGAAGAATCATAATTCCATCTTTTTTGGACTAAACTGCCCCCACAAAAATTCAATAACTCTTGTCCTATCTTGCCCAGCATTTCCGCCAAATTCGAAAGTTGTCACTTCCTTGCAAACTCGTTGCTGCTACATCTGCCGCTCCTCTACCTACAATCGCCGCCCATCCTCCTCCCTTCCTCCTTGAATATCTAATCCAAATTTACTACTACTTCTCCTCCTCTTGCATTCACGGGTTTCTCCTTGAGTTCTATTAGGTTAGGAGCTACGAAGAAAACATCAAGGGATGAAAAGTGGAACAACAGTGACGGAGTGGAGGAACAACCCAACTATATGCACTTCTTGATCCCTCTAATCTTCCATTGTTGCCATGATGTTGAACATTAGATGAGAGAGAACACAATTTGGTGGTCTTGGTTTCAACAATGAGTGTGACAACGGTAAAAGGAGTAGCACATCTTGATCCCTCTTATCCCACTTGATGATCCAATTCTCAAGAGTTGCTATCAAATGAGCCATTAAATCCATAGTAGGAACAATAGTATTGGATGAAATAAGGCGATGCTAGTCATCGGATCTACACTAGAGATTTGTCAATGCCTCCATGCTCTGACAGTGTCTTCCCCCTCTTATTCCCATGACAACATTAGCTAGAGGTGTAAGTAAATTGATTTAACCAAGAAATCAATTGAAATTCTTTCTCTAACCCTTGGTTTGAGTTGATGTTCTATTGATATGCGAGTTCTTCAATCAATTCATGTGTGAATATGTTGGACTCTTTGCTTTTTTGCTCATGATCTTTTCTTGTGCTCCACTCCTGTGGATTTCCATTCTAACCACCTCTTTGAGCTGCTTGTACTAGAATACAAGTTCTTTAATCAATTTCGTGTGAATCTATTAGACTCGTGGCCTTTTTTCGAATAAAAGGTATATGGCCCCAAAATCGACCCTAAAGTCGATCCCAAAGTTGTTAGCACCAAACCAAAGATTCCACTTCAATCTAGGTAGGATTGACATCTGATCGTAGAGTTCGTCCATCATCTTTGTCGTTGTAGCTCTTCTTAGAGCTCAATCGAGCTCCACCACAAAAACCCTAACCCTATCTGGGTGGAAGTGAGAAAGAAAGAATTGAGATGATGAGTTGAAGGCTCAACAGAGACAACAACCAACCATGCTTTATTCCATTATGTTCTTCTACTAATAGGCTCAACGTGGAGACTAACCACATTCTAATAGCTCTTCCATTGTTGGATTGCAACTAACCAATCCATTCTTCTGCAAGCATTGAACACAAGCTTTGGAAAAAGATGATGGACGGTGACGTAATTTCAACTATCGATCATCATGCCATGTCAAAGCGTACCAGGCCCGAGAACTTAGTTCCGGTAACCCACGTGTACAAAGTAAATACATGTTGTTACAAGCAACACCCCCTTCTGAAAGCCTAACAAATACACTCCTTACAAATTGACCTTGTCCTCAAGGTCAAAAACGGGAAATCTTGCCAAACATTCCTGGTAATGCTCCCAAGTAGCGCCTTCCATAGGTCTTCCCTTCCACCGGACTAGCAACTAAGTAGCAGCTTTCTTATTCCGCTTAACTATTCTCCTTCCCAACAGCTTCTCTAGTTGGTCTTCTTCTAAAGGAGTGTCCAATCTCGATCTCACCAATATGTTTCTTAAGCTAAGAAACATGGAAGACAAGGTGAATCTTCAAAGATGGAGGAAGTTCCAATCTATAAGCAACCTTCCCCACTCTTTGTAGCACTTTATAGGGACCATAGAATCGAGGACTTAAATTCTGGACACATTTGAACATCATCGAACTCTGCTTATAAGGTTGGAGTTTAATAATGTCCAACTTTGCTTTCAAAGCAAGTAACATAGCATCTCTAGTTAAAAGAGCCTGTTCTACTTCTCGGACTTTTGCTATGCTTGGAACATAGGTAAGCAAATCTAGAGCCTTTCTCCCATACACTACTTCAAACGAAGAGATTCTTGTAGAATTATGGACATTCATATTAAACCAATACTCAGCCCAAGGAATCTATTCAACCCAAGTCCTCTACTAATCATGATTGTGGATGACTTCTGTTTGTCCATCTAATTGTGGATGATAGACAGTGGACATGTGCAATTTATTGCCCTACAATTAAGCAGCTCCTTCCAAAACCAACTGGTGAAAATTGCATCTGTATCACTCACAATTACTTTAGGAGTACCATGCAATTTAACTACAGCTTTGAGAAACTCTTTAGCTACTTATGGAGCAATGTAAGGGTGCTTGAGGGGAATAAGATGCACATATTTTGTGAGTCTGTCAACTACCACTACAATAACTAAATATCCTTGTGAGAGGGGCAAGGATTCTATGAAATCCATAAAGACTTCCTCCCAAATCATCTCAAGTGTTGGTAGGGGCAATAGCAAGCTAGATGGGGAAGTAGTATCAAGTTTACATCTTTGAAAGGTATCACAAGACTTAATAAAATCCTTCACCTCCTTAGACATGTTCCTCCAATATACCATTGATTTCAATCTTATAGGGTTTTGAATAAGCCAGAATGCCCTCCCACAGGAGTCTCATGCATTTCTCTAATAAACTTCTCACTCATAGTTGTCTTCGGCAACAGGAACACTTTACCTAGGTAGTACAAGATGCCTCCTCTTTTTGCAAATCTCCAAGCATCCAACTGCCCATCTTCCCATTTTTGCATCCATTCTCTATATCCATTGTCACTAGCATTAGCAATCCTAGAACTCTTCCAGCCACTCAGGTACCACAGTTGTTAAGGCATTGATCTCAATTTGTTCTGATATTCTAGAGAGTGCATCAACTGCTCTATTTGAGAACCTCGACTTGTACACAACCACAAAGTCAAGACCCATAAACTTCAATAACCATTTGTATTGTATGTGAGCTCTCTATTCCAACAAATATTTAATACTTTGATGATCAGTTTTGACCACAAATTTCTACCCCGAAAGATAGGACTTCCACTTTTGAGCAACCATGGTTATGGCTAGCTAGCATCTCCTTTTCATACGTAAGGAAAAGCCAATTGCCTCCCTTTCAAAGCTTTGCTGAGATAAGTCAAGGGTTTACCTTCCTACATTAACACAACACCAATACCAACACCACATGCATAACACTCAATTGTGAATGTTTTGTTAAAGTTAGGCAAAGCAAGTATAGGATCAGTAGTCATGACTAACTTCAACTTCTCAAATGCCTCTATTGCTCATTCATTCCAATTAAATGCATCTTTCTTTTAGAAGATTTAGTGAGGCTACAATCATTCCAAACCCTTTAATAAACTTTCTATAATAACCTATTAAACCTAGAAATCCCAAAAGATCCATTAACATTTTTCTGCCTAATAGTTGTAACATCTCTCTAGGAGAGGAGGGAAATTTAAATTTGAATCTTACTATAGCAGCTCGTCAAACGTTCGTCAATGGTGGCCTTGCCACTGGGAAGGTTGTATGGGCTTTTGGGTCTCAGTGGTAGGACAATGTCTATGGCTAGCATTCCCCTTTGGGGAGCAAATGGCTCTCTCTTGCCAAAGCCTCTCGATATTTCGAGCTTGTGTGGCGAACGTGTAATGGAAGGGAACTCCAAATCATCCAACCCACTGTAGTCCCCTCCTACTTTCAAGAATACTAGGCCTATGCCTAAAAATTCTAGAAGGGTATCATTTGCACTTTTCAATAGAATCCAACACCTGGATTATTAAAGGGAAGCATATGTGAGTTTTTATGTGGTCACCAAGCTTCTCCTTGATACTATATCAACCTACGCCCTTGTGTGGGTTGGCCTGCCAACACTTAAAGGCACACCTTCATGACCTTGGGGCAATCCAACCCATAGCATGAATGTTGGGCAAATTCCTCTGTGCACATAATGATGTATCTAAATTCACAAGACCTGGTTACTCATACATTTATGTGGAAAATGGACCTTGCTAATCCTAGAAGAAAGACAACGACAATTGATAATGGAGGAGAATTGATAGAGCAGGTGACAATTGATAATGGAGGAGAATTGATAAAGTAGGTGGTGGATTACAATGCAGTTCCTCCCTTCTGTCAAGTTTGTTCCATGATTGGGCATTTATCACAAAACTACCATAGGAAGATTGAGATTGATCAAAAGCAAGTGGAAGCTCTAGAGGAGGGCAAGCAATGGGCAAAGACAAAAGCTAAGGTTGGTTCGCTATCTAGAAATGCAAGGAAAAGGAACAATAGGAGAATTTGTATTGCAGGATTGAAGGTTAGGCTGTAAGGGGACAAGATTGCTCAGGGGAATTTACAGAGGGATGAGGTGGAAGTTGCAAATGAGGAAGATCGTCAATTTTAGAAAGATCTTGACATTGTGAAGAAGCTGCCTTTGGAGCTTTCTAAGGAGAATAGCTTGTCCAAGGAAGGTGGAACCAAGAAAGTTTTGAAGCCTGGATCATTGAGGATAAAGGATAACTCTAGGAGGGGAGGTGATATTGTCAAAGATGGGGAGAGCACTAAAGAAACGGTGAAAAGAAGTTTTCTAAAGCTAATTATATTGAACCAAGTAGTGGGCATACTAACAGTCTGCAACATGAGGATACTTTCGAGCCAGGATGTTCTAAAACATTGGGAGAACATCATGCAAGTTAGGGGGAGGAGGAATATGAAAAATTAAGTTTGGCTAACAAATTCAGTATCCTAGGTGAGGGGATTGATGCTTTAGAGAAAGATCATTGCAAGGAGAATGATTTGATGATTAGTAGTCCTAAAAGAGCAAAAGGGGCAAGGGGATCCTCTACTGGGAAGGGTGTAGAGAATCAGTCATCACTGGTAGGGGAAAAACGATTTAATGAACAAAATAGAAGGGATGATCCCAAATCTAGTGCAAAGAAAAGATTTTCATGTGGAAAGGGCAAGGCAGATACGATAAATAATGTTGTACCAAATAATTCAATAAATTTTGAGCTGTAACACCCCATGTACTACACAACAGTACAAACACTACTCAAGGCGAATAATTAAATCTACTCTAACATAATTGAATAAGTAAAACCAAACACCTAGACCTGTGTGCGGCTAAAGTGGCTCTAAAGCAATGCACCAAACAAGACTGCACCTCCTCCTAAGCACCTGAGACAAGGCAAAAAGAAAACCATGCGTGAGTGATGGGAATGTCACCCAGTACACGCCCCAAAAACAAAAGTAAAACCGACAAAACTTCACATTGTTAGGAAACCTCAAGAAACCACAACATCTGATTATCCCTTAATAAACCATATTTAAATAATACAACAAATTTCATGGTCTTTCATTAAATGGAAAATCAGGCACTGATGTTACATCATACTCCCTTCAAAAGAATTTCGTCTCTGAAATTCACTAATCAAACAAATGGGGGTATTGTAACCGCATGTCCGCTTCTCGCTCCCAAGTTACTTCCTCAATGCCATGGTGTTGCCACTGGACCAATACAAGAGGTATCACCTTGTTCTTGAGGACCTATTCCTTTCTATCACGGAACTGCACAACATCCTCCACCATGGACAAATCTTCCTGCAGCTCACTCGGCTGAACTGAAATCACTTGGTATGTGACGGCCAAACACTTCCTTAACATCGAGACGTGAAACACACCGTGCATGCTCGAGAACTCTAGAGGTAAGTCCAACTGATAGGCAACTTCCCCGACCCTTCTGGCTATCATGTAGGGTTTAATGTAGCGAGGACTCAATTTTCCCTGCTTCCCAAACTTAAATATGCTTTTCGTTGGTGACACCTTTAGGAAGACAAAGTCTTCAACCTCGAACTCCAAAGGTCTATAGCTCCGATCAGCATAACTCTTCTATCTACTTTGTGCAGCTATCAGTCACTTTCTGATCAGGTCCACTTTCTTTGCATACTACTGCACAATCTCTAGGCCCACGAGCTATCTCTCGCCTACTTCATCCCAACAGGTAGGTGTTCTACAAGGTCTGTCATACGATGCCTTATACGGTGCCATACCTATGCTGGAGTGATAGTTGTTGTTATAGGCGAATTCAATCAACAAAAGATGATCTTCCCAGCTCCCTCTAAAATCCAATGTGCAGGCCTTCAACATGTCTTCTAAGGTCTAGTAGTCCTCTCAGTCTGTCCGTCTGTTTGAGGATGGAAGGCTGTGCTAAAATGCAGAATGGTGCCAAAAGCCTCTTGTAATGCTCCTCAGAATCTAAATGTAAACCTAGTGTCCTTATCAGACATAATGGACACTGGAACCTTATGCAGTCGGACTATCTCAGCCACATACAACTCTGCCAATTGAACCAATGGGAGATTCACTCTCATTGGTAAGAAATATGCTGACTTTGTGAGACGATCCACAATCACCCAGATGGTGTCGTTCTTCTTTTGGGTCTTGGGCAGTCTTGTCACAAAGTCCATTGATACATGCTCCCATTTCCAAACCAGAATCTCCAGAGTTTGCAAGATTCCCCCAGGCTTATGGTGTTCAATCTTGACCATTTGGCAAGTTGCACATTTCATTACATGCTCAGCTATCTCTCTCTTCATTCCAGGCTACTAAAAATTTCTCTTCAAATCTTTGTACATCTTGGTGTTCCCTAGATGAACCGTATACTTAAACCGGTGGGCTTCATCGAGTAGTCTCTGATTCACTTCCTCCACTTGAGGCACATACAGGCGTAGATCATATCAGAGTCCTCCATCTGCACCAACAAAGAAATAAGGGCGCCTCTCCCGCCTCCAGTTTTGCCCAAGCCTCCTACACAAAGGGGTCTAGCTACTAAGCGGCTACAATAGTCTCCATTAATCTTGGGCGAATAGACATATTTGCCACCCAAGCTCCAGTAGGTCCCTGAGATTGTCTCAAAGGTCTGCACCCAACCAAATCCTCTAGCAAACGCCATTCCTTGATCATCCGGTTGACCATTATGTGGGTGCGCCTATTCAGGGCATCAGCAACCACATTAGCCTTCCCAGGGTGATAGAACAGGCTAAAGTAATAGTTATTGAGGTATTTTACCCATTTCATCTGCCTCAGATTCAAATCCTTTTGAGTGAAGAAATACTTTAAGCTCCGGTAATCTGTGAATACCTCAAATTGCTCACCATACAGGTAATGTCTCCAGATCTTCAGTGCGAACACCACTGCAGCCATCTCTAAATCATGAGCGGGATAATTCCTTTCATGGTTCTTCAGTTGACGTGAGGCATACGCCACAACTCTCTCATGCTACATCAGTACACACCCTAATCCTGTCCCACAAGCATCACAGTATACTGCAAAACCTCTACTCCGAGAGAGTAGAGTCAAAATCGGAGATGTGACCAGCTGAGTCTTCAATTCATTGAAGCCTTCTTCACATTGCCAGTCCCAGATAAAAGGAACCTCCTTTTGTGTCAATCTGATCAGAGGTGCTGCAATCTTGGAGAAATTTTGTATGAACCTCCTATAATAGCCAGCCAAGTCCAAGAAACTTCTAATCTCTGTCACTGTTTTGGGTCTGGACAACCGCTGATTGCTTCAACTTTGACTGGGTCCACTTTAATCCCCTCGCCTGAAATAATGTGGCCAAGGAATGTGACATCTTCCAGCCAAAACTCACACTTAGGGAACTTTGCAAACGGTTGGTGCTGCCTCAAAGTCTCTAGCACAATTCTCAAATGTGTCTGGTGAGTCCGCACATTATGGGAATATACCAGCACGTCATCAATAAATACCACAACAAATTGATCCAGGTAGGGCCTGAACACCCTATTCATTAGGTTCATGAAGGCAACGGGTGCATTTGTCAACCCAAATGGCATAACTAGAAACTCATAATAGCCATATTGGGTATAAAAGGTTGCCTTATGCACATCAGTTTCCCGAATCCGCAGCTGGTGATAACCTGATCTCAAATCAATCTTTGAGAAGACTAAAGCTCCTTGAAGCTGATCAAACAAGTAATCAATCTTGGACAGAGAATATTTATTCTTGATTATAATCTAGTTCAGCATCCGATAATCAATATAGAGACAGAGTGAACCATCCTTCTTCTTAACGAACAGTACCGGTGCACCCCACGGTGACACACTCACTCTAATAAATCCTCTGTCCAGCAACTCCAGAAGCTGACTCCTAAGCTCCCTCAATTCTGCTGATGCCATCCGATAAGAAGTCTTCAAAATAGAACTAGATCCTGGCACCAGGTCGATCTAGAACTCAACTTCCCAATACGGTGGCATTCCAAGCAAGGCCTCTGGAAAAACATCAGGATATTCTTGAACCACGGGTAGGGGTGCAAACGGATACGGTATATTCACAAAATATCCGTATTCGTATCCATTTACGAGCGGATACGGATATCTGTATCCGCCTAAGAGAGGATACGGATACGGATATGTTTTTTTGAATTTGAGCGGATACGGATACGGATATGTCTTTTGAATTTTCAACGGATACGGATACGGATATCCGCATATATATATATAGACAACTTTTTATATCTTAACATCTAACCCTTAGATTAAAAATCTAAACCGCTAGATTTGATCAAAACTATTTAAAATGTTTGTATATAAAAAATCAAGTGATTTTGAAATTTTTAAGTAATAAATTTAACATGTACTTGTTATAGTTTATACAAAACCATTGAATTTGATATGAATAGATCTATATGTTATGAGTTTATAAATGATATCGATTTTGGTGTGTACTTAATCTAGATGATATATATTAAGATCCATGGATTATATTTTAGTTTTGAAACTTATAACTTAGAGATCTAGCGATTGTAATTTTAAAACCGTTGAATTTGTACATGAATAGATATGTATATTAAGAGTTTTTAAACGATGTAGATTTTGACATGTATTTAATCCAAATGATGTAGATTAAGATCCATGGATTACATTTTGATTTCGTCAAATTATTTATCTACTTTACAAGGATTTTACTTTGTCACTTATAAGATTTTACTAACTTTAATTAACAAAATATGTTATAAA
>JAMKQA010069750.1:0-27697 GCA_024699735.1 Posidonia australis | reverse complement strand
ATAGGGATCTAAGGATAGGTTACTCAAGAGAAACAAAGGGTCTTGCAAACGAAAAGCCTCGAATATTCGTTGGCACATTCGTTTGCAAGGGTAACAGCCCGGAAGATGGAAGGTCAGTAGCCGCAGCTGGGCGCCTGATTGGTGAGCCACCTTGGTGCGCCAACCCAGCTCACAGAATGTCTGATTGGGGCTCTGGCTAATGGGTTTGGGGCTCGGTTCAAGGGCTGATCACATCCAAAGCAACATAAGGATACTCATCTCTAGGTCACCTCAAAATCGGGGTGTCTGCAACCTTCATCAACACCCCCCAAAACAAACCATCCACAGAAAATTGGTGATACGGTGGGACCGGTTTGAGCCAACCCTCCGTGCATTGTAAGTATTTCTTTCCTTCATTCTTATTTACTTTCATTTATTTCTAGAACTAGGTGCAGTTTTTAGGTCTGGAAAGTCGTGCCTTTAGGACTTTCATGGTATCCAGACCTTTATTTGGTTTTTATATTGCAAAAAACTTCCTATAAATTGAGCCGCCTATCTTACAGGCGTCGTATCTCGTCGTCTCTTTAGAGGGTGACTTATAATGACGCCGCAAAAGTAGGCGACAAAATTTGCAAACTATTTTCTACAGGTCTTCAATTTTTTTTTCTGTCTATATCGGTTTTATTTGGGCCTGCAGTAGCAAAATAAAATCAAATAATATCTTGTCCACCTGCATTGTAGTTTTTTTTAAAATGATTTTTAGGATTGTTTTCCGTCCACCAATAGAGTGGAAACTATTTGTTTTACAATAAATTTATAGTCCCTTAAGAAAAATTTCTTTCTAGTTAAGAACAATCGAATCGGGTGAACCGAGCCAGTGCAAGTCGCTCTCTCATGCCATATTTGGCTGCTATTGCTAGATTGATAACTTAAGGTGTCCTAAGGTGTTGTTATTGACTCCTCCTTTCTCCCTGAGTTACTAGTAAACTTTGGTAGACACTTCACACTTTATTGTTTCTTGTTTAGTTACTAGTAAGCTTAGGCCCTCTTTGTAAAGCTTATTAAAGGCCCAAGAGTGGTACCCTACAAGTTAATAAGAAGCCCATTGAGTGTAATCCTAGAACACAAAAGAAAAAGCCTTGACCCACTGCTATAGGAACCTAAACAGGCTGAGTGAACACTGGTTAATTAATCCACTAATTAATCATTTTAACAATTAAAGTCCGCGTTTTGATTGAAACTCCTTTGTTTAATTAGCCTTGTTTGATGTGCCCACTGTCCAGGACAGATCTTGGCTGCTGGAACAGATAGGCAACTGTGCCACCTATCTTACTGACGCCACTGTTCATCGCCTCTCTCATCGGCGATGAGTCTTGACGCTGCTTTATACGGCGACGTCAAACAAACAACGCTTTAGTTGCCTTGTTTGCAGGGTGGTTTGCTTCTAGTTGCATTCACATGTTATAGGAACCTTTATAACAATAGTCTTGGGTCATTAGTTACTCTATTCACAAGTTGCAAACTTTTCTTTCTTATTTCATTTGCATAAGAGTTGGATTTTTTTCTCTTTTCTTAGAAAACTTGTAATAGGTTAAAAGTAGTGCAGTATAGAGTCTATAACTCCCCTTTAAACTTGTAACCCCTTTGAGAAAAATAACAACTAGAGAAGGTCATGTCATTAGAAGCCTACGACTCTAATTACTCTGGCATGTCGAGCATTCTGATTTCTATGAGTCAAGCCAGCAGTTTCACTGGTCAACATGGGTTCTTGTCCAACACGTTAACCCCACACATGGCCTAGTCTGCTAAACAAGTTGGAGGAGGGATGAGCTATACCCAATCACGGAATACCCCTTTGACCATCTATTCACATACCTTCTCTCAAGGGGCAATCCATCAAGCCTGTCAACCCATGGCCCATTACACTCCTCATTCAAATACCCACAGACCATCCTCCTCATATCACCAGGGCCCAAGAGCGACATTGCTTATGGGAAACACATACACTATGCCACCAAGCCCAACTGTTAATTTCCCTATCATGGCCAAATTACATAATCCCCTGCTCAACATACTACACCAGGCTATCCTACATCTACGTAAGAAGCTACGTGGACTCCACCAAGCTATCACTCCCATCATCACCTAGGGGCAACCCTATCTTTCATACTCCATCCTATACACTGGTTCAATCCTCTTTCCCTCCCCAATATGATATCCCGCTACAACTGCAGTTCCAACAAGGGTAGCAGGGCCAAGGGTAGTCAGTCACTCTAAGGGCAGACATTAAGAAGATAATCTCAAACGCACTGGCAGAGGCAGGAGTTATATCACGAGCGCCGATTAGCTTCAACACTTCAAAGTTTTCTCCATTGATTCTGCCGCCCGGATTTAAACTGCCCAAGACACCAAAGTATGATGGGACAGGCAATCCAAGAGGTCATCTAGCCACATTCACTATGGACGCTCTATCCTATCAACGTGTCAATGGGCTCACGGTCTACCTCTTCTTCAAAAGTTTGGAGGGAAAAGCACTAAGGTGGTTCAACACACTTACTGCCTATGACCTTAGTAACTTCAAGCTTGTACTGGACAAGTTCCTATAGCAATATGTCCATTGTATCTAGCACAAGCCCACCATCGCAAAACTCCTTGTTGAGAAGACGAGATCGGACGAAGACTTCGCCGCATACGCAAGTAAATGGAGGGACATGGCAGCCCATTCAGAATGTCATATCCCTGAAGATCAAGTAGTGGAAGTCATCGTCCGTAACACAACTGGTGTACTCAAGGCAAGCCTACTGATGGGCGACTTTAGCACCTACTCCCAGTTGTATGATAGATCCTCGAAAGTCCTTCGCAACAGAAAAAACTAACATTTTAATGGAGTTTGAAGAAAAAGAGAAGAAGAAGGCCTCAGGCTACACATATGATTCACCACAAGCAACGCAGCTTTGGTCACAGCATAGCATCAGCATCAGCCATATCAGTGACCGCTAGTCCAATGCTAGGAATAGCCAATACAACCAGTGCCATATCAAGGACAGCTAGTGCACTATCAAGGGTAACACCGGTATCAACCATTGTGACAACCAGCTCAACGATAGCCCCAACAACAACAACAGCAGTAGCAACTCTAGTATCAGTAGCCTCAGAACTACCAAGTTTATGCCCAACAGGGGCAACCACAGAGGCAAAGGACCTACCATGTCATCCCTCCATCACAGAGCTACCAAAGGCGAAGCTATCCATTGTTTTCAGAGCCACTTAGGAACGTCTACAAAATGTTGGTTGAAAGTGGAGATATTTCAACCCCTAGCTCCAACCTCGAATGCTGCCAGTGCTGACTAATCCAAATACTGTCTGTACCATCAGAGGAACGGGCACACACTTGAGGAGTGTTTCACGGTTAAAGACAAAATATATGATTTAAACGACCAAGGGGAAATCATGTGGACTAAGCTTAAAGAAAGATTGGGGACATCTCAAGGGAGACAATGCGAGATCCACCAAGAGCTCTTGCCTGACCATGCAGGAGTCCACATGGAGGTCGAAGACACTCAGTCATCTGTTCTACCAAAACCAACACTCATCGAGCACATACATGCAGACCTCGACCTGGAGCCACCAAGCGCTGATGAAGAGGAACAAGATCCACCAGCAATGCTTTAGCTAGGGATATGGATAGAGGAGGACGTAGATGAGGCTTGGGAAGGCACCCTAGGATGGGAAACAGAAGATGACAACGAACCTTGGATAGCCAACAAGATGATGAAGAAGTTGGCAGCCATGACCACTTTGAACTAGCAAGGGAAATCATCACAAAGTTCGAAAGAGAGAACATCGTCTTCCAAGATGCAGAGCTGCCTCCGCCTGAGGAACAGTCGCACCCATTAATCATCAACGCACACATCAACAGTTGTTTCCTCGACGGAATACTCGTCGACACCGGCACTAGCAAAAGCTTTTGCTCCTTATCCACCCTGAAGTCCCTCGGTGTCGAAGAAGCTGAGATTGCTAAGCATCGCTTCCCCTATATAGCCTATGACAACAGTCGAAGGGAAGCCATCGGGACAATGCACTTGCGTGTCGCTATGGGCCCTCTCACTAGCACCACGATGGCCGTAATAATGGAAGAAGGTCTGGCCCAATCACTAATCTTGGGAAGATCCTGGCTGGCTAAAGTCTGTGCTGTAACATCTCCCGTACACCAACTCCTCAAGTTCAAACATCAAGGGAAGGTGATCACCATCAAGGCCAATCACTGGGTAGACTCTAGGATAGCATGGAAACTTGCTACACCAGAGCTAGCTGAAGAAAGATCCTCGTCGGCACTATACAACGAAGAACCTCCTGAAGAATGGTATGACTCAGACCCTTAGTACAAGGAAGGGCTTGACTCACAGATGTTCCAAGATATGATGAGGGAAAATACTGTGCAGCCAATCTTTGATGAGTACATGGATCAAGATTGGTATGACATGTGGCCTGTTTATGATGAATATAGTGACCGAGACTGGTATGACTTGGAGGTTGTAATCAACCTACTCTGCCAACATCCCAGAGCCGACCATGCCAAGGATGAACCTCCACCCAAGCCGCCAAATCCTCTAGAAGGAAACAAGTTCACTAAGGACGTCCAGGAATACATCAATTGGAGAGAGATCAACAGAGTTACCAGTGATAGTGCACCAAGGAGGAGGAGACCCTCATAGGCACAAGACCAACCCACTAAGGGCACGTCGCAAGAGCAATTGAGCCAAGACGAGTCTGATCGTGACCCTGAAAAGGCAAAAATTGGAAATCGAAGGAAAAACCAAAAGATGCGCCACTATCACTCTAGCACTCAACACCAAGGGTAGGCTCCTACAGCCACCCCACAGGTAAGGCCCTCCATCTGAGGAGGGAAATAAGAGCCTCGACCAAGCCCAACTAGGGGCAGGGTCATTATTCTTCTCGAAACAAGTAAATAAGACATTTAATCATTCTTTTGCTTGAACATTTCCTTTTGTTTATCTTTGTTATTCTTGAATGCTAGATTAGAATTAATAATAGCACTATAGAAAACAATAAAGATGAATGATAAGTGTAAGTCACACACCTGACCACCTTTATGATGTTAGGTGAAGCTGCCGAAACATTATTTAGGGTTTTCCTTAAGCAGAGACTGTAACACCCAGGGAAGATCCACCCAATGGGTAAGACGAATTGAAGATCCCTTTAGATTCGTGGAAGTTACACGTACTCTAGAAGTACACCCTTCAATCAACATGGCAAAAGTCCAAAGAGGACCCAAGACCTGGTACCAACTAAGGAAGAAAATTGTCTCCTACTTAGAAAGGAAGCTGAGCAACTAGGGTGACGCAAGCCTTATCCTATCATCACATACACTCACACAGGGAGATAAGAGCAAAGCAGGCTTAGAGCTTAGACATATCATAAAAACTGCTTGTCCTATACTACGTGGCCCCCTAGCATAAGTTTGAGAAGGCAGTGATGGAGGAGCACACCTAAACCAAATGACTTAGAAAGTGCCCAAAAGAGGGGAGAGCACAGAAAAATCAGGTACACTGTCATAGCATAAGTCCGAGAAGGCAGTGATGAACGAGTACTAAAATGGGGTGAGACAATTGATGAATAAGTAGATGTACTGTTATAGCATAAGTCCGAGAAGGTAGTGACGGGTAGGCATCTACAGAAAATGACTTGAGAGGGGAACCCTAAAAGAATAGAAAAGAAAAAAAAAGAAAACTAAAGCCAAAAACCCCAGGGTAAACTACAGGCACATTAGGGCCAACCATTGGCAAGCGGTTCAAAGGTTATAATTGACGTCGAGAGCCTGTTGAATCTTGAGTCTCCCCCCACTATTCCACACATAGGCAAGGGGCAGGCAAAACCTAAAAAGTCAAGGACTGAGTAAATAAGGGGGATAATGATCAACTAAAGCTAATACGAAGTCCTAAGTCCTCAAAAGGCTAAGGCGTGATGAAAGGGACTACTCTCTCACCTTGGATAATACAAGGCAGCAATGCCAGATGTATAACAGGGAGGATTGTGACTGCACCCATTATCATCATCAATAAATTAAAAAAATAGAAAATCCAAAAAAATCAGAAAATTCAAAAATCAAAAAAAATCAAAAAAACAAAAAAAAAACAAAAAAAATAGTAATAAGTAGTACCATCCACCTTACTTACAAGTGAAAACATAGTAAGGAGACTGAAATTGGTCTGGTCGGTGATGCAACCATCGATGCACCCTGTTTTGGAGTTAAAACGTCCTACTCAAGCGTGCTTTCACGGCTTGGGTGTATTTTGTCCCACAAAGACATTACCCTGTAATGATTTTTAAAGCATCCACAAATGATTCACAATCGACATCCATTGGGCTCCGGTTTTCCATCCCTACTTGAGGCCAGAACTAATTCCCTCCACCTAATTTCAATATAGGGGAGTAAAAAGATAGTACTACAGTTCTTTTCCTAGGTAACTTAGCCAACCCCTTTAGGGTAGGGAAAAGGTACATTTTTGATTACTAACATGTTTATTAAGTGTGTAGGTTTCACTCCACTGCTTGTTAGTACATCAAGCCCCACTGTGAGGCTACATCAAGTCCCACCGTGGCAATAGACAAAGTGCTACCGAGAACGGACTCCTGCCTTTGGAGTTGTGATCGTGTATGAAGACACACTACTCTGACTAAGAGGCAAACCCCAATTTGGCAAAGGAAGGGTTCACTCCCTCACCCGGTTCTTTATTCATAGAACTCCTTTACTTATCGAGTCAAGTTGTGGGACAACGGTCCTTTCCTAAGAGTACTGGTCACACTCGAAGATGGAAAACACTTGACCAAAAAAAATTGTATTCACACATCTTGCATATGTCTATATGGCTAGGAACCACCCCTACTCCGTCGGCCTAACTTGCCATATGGACCATTCATTGCATCGAATGATTGTCCCTGCATTTGCATTATTGTTTGCTTGAATCATGCATCCATGCATTTAAGAATCACACATTGGAAGTGGAGCACTGATGGAGCAATGTTCTTCAAAAGTGTTAGAAACCCTTAGAATCTGTGATCCTCCTAAAGCCTTATTCAAGTCCCAACCTATTCAATTCAATATTCCAATCCGAGCAAACTCGCAAACAAGAAGCCACAAACATTTATCAGTTTCTAATTAGCTTTTTTTTTCAACCAGCAATCAGGTAATTTCCCCACAGTCACCTTAGTTTTGCCCCGTTGAAGTGTCACTCTACATAGTTGACATGGTCTCAACACCGACTGCAACACATAGCCCCGGCTTAACCCCCTCCATGCATGAGCCTTCAATATGATGGTGTTCTAGTTTCCTTTTTCTTTTTGACCAGCAATAGGGTAATTTCCCCACGGTCATCTTAGTTTCTACCCCGTTGAAGTGTCACTCTACATGGTTGACAGGTCTCGACACTGGCTGCGACACATAGCCCTGGCTTGACCCCTCCATGCCTGAGCCTTCAATATGACAGCATCTTTAGTTTAATCGAACCACTCGGCTATGTGGCCATGTCCTGAAACCGAGTCAGTTTATCTTCTCACCTTTTGGCTGTGCGACTATGTCTTGAAACTAACAGGTGTAGACTTATTTTTGAAATCCATGACGGATCATTTGAAAATGAGCTCCCTATTTTAGGAAATGCTCAATGAGGATATCCTTTTTACTTTGGAGATAATCTTTTTCTAAGATCAAACTCCAAGGAGGAGCATCTGTAGATATCTCATTTTCCCATTTCTTAGAGTTCACCTAGGATAGGAACCCTTGCGCGCCCAAGATCACATGACTAAGGAGTTTTAACCTTCTTCCATATTTTTCTATGGAATTTCTGTGTTTTTTCGAGTTTTTAATGCATCTCTGTGGAATAAAAAAAAGACAGGGGGTAAAATACAAATGACCAGGATGTTGCTTGTCTAATAGGCGACAGGACTAATCGCCACTTCAAGAGGCAACTAGTTTTTCAGACGCCAAATTAACAAGCAACTGAAATTCTAGCACTCTCTCTCTAAATAATTTGTCATCCCGGGCTTTAATATCATATGTGGGATATTTACAAATGTTATCATGATTTTTCCCATAATTATTATAATTTCTATAATTTTTCAACATTTAAATAATATATGCTTATCATATAAATCATTATAAATGCTAAATAATTCCAAAAAATTATTGAAATTTAGATGACTTGATAATTAAGATCACTTATCTTTATTTTTACCAAAATTTGAGATTTTATGATAAGTTATCAAATTTTAATGTTATAGCTTATATTTAATTCATGATAATGCTAAAAAATAAAGATAAAATCCAATATCCAATTGATTGCCAATCTATTTTAAATCAAGTACATCATTGATTTTAATTGAGTTTTCTCGTAATTATTGAAGATTTGATTTTCAAACTCAATTTGCTAAACATTTTAAGTTTAATTTGGATTTGAAATTATACTCTAAATATCTCTTAATTACGAGAATGATTCTATATGTTGATTGTGTTCACACTACTAATAGATTCGTAATTTGATACTTTGTGATCTTAATTTTTTGCAAAAATTCCTTTTTAGTCTCTAGGCACTACATGCATCAACGACTAGCTGATGTGGTAGATTTTTTGCCATTCAGCTGTTGATTTACCACGTGTGTTGCGACTAGCTGATGTGGTAGATTTTTTGCCATTCAGATGTTGATTTACCACGTGTGTTGAATTTGAGATCTTCTAACTAGTTGCCTATACTGATGGCGACTCATAGATTCTGTTGCCTGTGCTATAGGCGACGAGATCCATAAATGATTTTTTGCCATATTTTACGAGTTTAATCTTGACCCTTGATCTATATCTCGTCTTTGACGAGATCTCTAGCCCCCAAACTCTATAAATAGTTCCCTAGGTCTTCAATCCAGGAGGAGGCACATTCTAAATCCTAAGGAGCTAGTGAAAACTCTAGAGCTTGTGAGAGAGAGAGAGCTATAACCCACTCTATCCAACCTCCATGTGAGAAGTCTAGATCCACTAGAGATCATCCTGTTCAAGTCAAAGCGCATTCCCGTAGCTCCGTCTAACTAGCCTCCACTTCCTTCATCCACTCCAAAGCGCACAAGGGTGAAAGAGAGTATTCTTTTATCTTATTGCATTTTTATCATATAATCCATTGCATGACATAAAAATAAGCTCATGGCATATGCATATGGAGATAACCCCCAGTTAGTATTTTATTTCATTTATTCATGTTATTTATTATCTATTTTTGTTACAATTACTGCACTTAGACTAATCTAGATCTCTTGTTTCTTGTTTTCTTGTTTGTTTTTAAAGGAAAGAATATTACACAAGCATGAGGAAGCCACTAGGCGACATCTTGTAGCCGACCCAGTGAACCGAGAACCTATACAACCACAACCATCGCATCTCTCGTAGATGTCTTGTTAGCCAGCTTCAGCAAAAGACAAGTGGCGATCACAAAGGTTATCGAGGTACGTGGAACAACGACGACCTTCATCAACACCCCCCCTCCCCCCGCCCAAAAAAAACCATCCACACTTACGTAGATATTTTATTCTAGAGCTATTACTATTAATTGTAGCAATTTTGTATTATTTGTTTGGATTTAGATTTTGTAATTGCTAGGTGTGATGATTAGGGTCATTACACAGTTGTCCTTAGATATCACCTCAATTATCTGATAAATTTGATAAATTGTCATACCCGCTTCTGGTTGATAAGTTCAATAACTTGTCACATTTCTCTTCTGGTTGACAAGTTCGATAACTTGTCACATTTTTCTTTTAGTCGACAAGTCTGATAACTTTTCACATCTTTCTTCTGGTCGACACAAGTCCGATAACTTGTCACATCTCTTTTATGATTGACAAGTCTGATAACTTGCTACATCCCTCTTCTGGTTGACAAGTTTGATAGCTTGTCACATCCTTCATCTAGTCGATAAGTCCAATAGCTTGTCACATTCCACTTTTGGTCGATAAGTTTGATAGCATATCATATCCCTTTTTTCATTGACAAGTCCAATAACTTGTCATTGGTCGACAAGTTCGATAGTTTGCCATAGCCATTTTCTAGTTGAAAAGTCTAATAACTTGTCATATTCCTCTTCTAGTCCACAAGTTCAATAACTTGTCACATCCCTCTTCTGGTCGACAAGTCTGATAACTTGTCATATCTCTCCTTTAGTCGATAAGTCTAATAACTTGTCATACCTTTCTTTTGGTTGATAAGTTCGATAACTTGTCATATCCCTCCTTTAGTAGACAAGTTCGATAACTTGCTGCATCCTTCTTTTGGTCAACAAATCTGATAACTAGTCAAATCCCTCCTCTAGTCGACAAGTTTGATAACTTGTCACATCCCTCTTCTGGTCGACAAGTCCAATAATTTTCCATATCCCTCCTCTAGTCGACAAGTCTGATAACTTTTCATATCCCTCCTTTGGTTGACAAGTCTGATAACTTGTTACATCCCTCTTTTAATCAACAAGTCTGAATCTTATCGAACTTTGCCTCGATTCCATGATGGGTGGTCAGGAAGCCCTGGAACTTGCCCACCCGAACACCAAAAATACACTTCTCATGATTCAACTTCACCCTGAACTACCTTAATTTGCCAAATGTCTTTGCAAGGTCGGCCATGTGCTTGGTCTCCATCTTGCTTTTCACTAACGTGTCATCAACATAGGCTTCAACATTCCTCCCCATTCCTCTCAAGTTGATCATGGAATATTTTTTGCATGACCCATTGATAGGTGGCCCCTACATTCTTTAGACCACAAAGGCATGACCTTATGGTAGAAAGTGCCTTGGTTAGTGATAAACAATGTTTTCTCCTCGTCGACCGAATTCATTCGAATTTGGTTGTAGCCTAAGAAGGCATCGATCCTACTTAAGAGGCAGTTACTGAACACATTGCCTTTGAGGTCATCATGTTAGGTAGCAAGAAACTATCCTTGAGGAAGAAATTATTCAAGTCCATGAAATCCACACACATTCACCACTTCCTGTAGGACTTCTGAACAAGAACCACATTCTCTAGCCAAGCTTGGTAGTGGACCTCCCGAATGAAATTGATCTATAGTAGTTGATCGACCTCCTTTGATGTTGCCAGTTGCTTAGCTAGGGCTTGATTTTGCTTCTTCTACCTTTTTGGTTTCACCTTTGGGTCGACATTCAGGTTGTGGGTGATGATGGTGGGATCCACACTGCATAGGTCAACTGGGCTTCAAGAGAAAACATCAGGTTTCCTACTCAAGAAACCCACAATATTAGTCCTCACCTAGTTAGGGAGGCTAGCACCTATTCATAGGTTCTCAAGCAAGTTAGTGTTGCCAAATTATATTGCTTCAATCTCCTCTATCGACTTGGTCCTTTTCACACTATCCTTGACTAGTCAAGTAGATAGAGCTCGCTCACTGGCCTCTTCCTCTACAAGATCAGGCGCCACTCCCATGGTCAGGGTGTCTTCCTTAGCTAGAACCATGGCCTCCAAGTGCTTTCCTTTGAGTGATGTCATGTATCATTTGTTGGCTACTAGCTACTTGATCGCTGCACACACATCCTACCCCAACAATGATGGGGAACTTCTTACACAAGTGATAGGTTGAAGGGGCGACTAAAAACTGACTCAAGGTGGCGAACCAAGGATAATATTATAGCAACTTGGCACCTTGACGACCACATACTTGATCATTTCCATAACCCATTGGTTTCCATCACTAAGGTTGGTAGGCAAGAGGATGGTTCCTTCGTCCATTGTGGTGTAGTTGTTGAACTCTATCAATAAAGTCATCAAGGGCTTCAGGTGCTAGGGACTAAAGCCTAATTTTTGGAAAGGCTCTCAGAAGACTATGTCACATGAGCTATCTCTATCGACTAGGACTCACTTGACAAGGGCATTGGAGACCATCATACAGATGATGAGGGCAATATTGTCCTGCATTGCTGCAACCCCATCGAGATCCCAACTAGTGAAGTTGCTCTCCTCTTCCCTCTTGGGCCACTTTAGCTCGATCGACACTAGGTAGATGTCGTAAACAAGTCTCACATGCTACTTCATGGCTGCTTGACTAGCCTCCCTGCTAGGCTCACCAAAAATGACTTTGATCACTTTTGAGGTGCCTACTTGAGTTGGGCAGTCTTTGTCCTCATGGTAGGCTCCATTTTAGGTTTGTTGATGTACCAACCAAGGAGCCTCCATCAGATGAGTGCCTCAATCTCCTCCTTGAGGAGTTGGCAATTGTTGGTAGTACTCATGTCTTGATTGTATCGGGGAGCAATTGGTAAGGGTTTAGGTGGTTGACTAGAATGATGGGTGGTGACTCTCCTCGGTAGTGGTGATGATCGCCTCTTTTAGTGCTACAGTGTAGAGCCCACACTGGATGGGAAAGTGGGTCACTCAATGAAGCTCCTCTTAGCTACTTCTCACTGGGACACCCTAACTACCTTGTCCGCCTCAACCTTGTTAGCCAGAATATGCTTCTTGGCCTACTCTAGGGCCTCCATGAATGTCTAGTGTTTATTCATGGCAAATGATCGATAAAGTTTGCCCTTGACCATTTCATAAGTGAATGTGGCCAACGTGACACCATAGTCCAGGACCAGGATCTCAGTGGTCACTAAGCTAAATCGTTGGACATAGCACTTGACAGACTTGTCTGTTCACTAGTGTAGGGCCATCAATAAGTTGAAGTCTCAAATACTCTTCTGACGTAGTGGTTGTAGAAGACCTAGGAGAGCTCTTTGAATGAGCCGATGGACACTCGAGCTAGTCCCCAAAACCAAACCTTGGCCACCCCCCAAAGGGTCATGGGGAAGACTCAGTATAGAATTGTGTCGATGGCCTGGTGGATGTCAAGGATGTCGCGCAACACTTACACATGATCCATAGGATTGCCCACCTCATCATAGGACTCTACGTGCAACATCTTAAGCCCACTAGGGAGTGACTTGGTGTAGACTAACTTGGTGAATGACGAGTACTCTATCCCCTTAAATACACAAACTAGGCTCGACTTTTCCTTTTGTTGTATCTTCAGGAGCTAGTCTTTCTAGGTCTATGTCAGTGGCTCTTCCACATCCTGACCAAATAAGCCCACCACATGACTTTGTCCCTTGCCTCCCCGATGGTGTGAGGCCTTAGGGGTCAGTTCTTGGCGACTTCTTTAGAGGTCAAGTAGCGAAGGAGGTTGGAAACAGTCCTCCTACACGATCGCAAGGGTTGCTTGAGTGTCCCTCCTCTTGAGCATAATGATGAGGAAGGCGACTCGCTCCTAGAGAGCACGAAAGTTCTCTAGTGTGATGTTTGTTTCTTGCTTCGATGCTTGTCCCTACAAATGGGTTTGAATAGGCATGCAACTCGGGATTCCCATAGATGGCGCAAACAGATCTTGCCCCTTTGAAAGTAGTTTAGCCGGCTCGCCTACTAACTAATGGACCCACACAAGAAAGTGATCGATGTGTCGTGTCTTGATCAGTAGATTGGTGGGGTTGTGCGAACAAGAACAAGGCAACCATGAGGAGAAAGGAAGAAAGGCAGTCAAAGCAGGGCATCATTGAGTCAGTTGGGACCCCTTTGATGAGTAAGTATGATGAAGTAAGAGTGAGATCAAGTTTTTAAATGTAGGAGTGAGTTAATTCATACCTTGGCCTTGTATGGCGGGGTATTTATAATTGGATGGTGGTAGGTGAACCTAAGGGCTGGACTTGGTTAAGTGGGATTGGTTCAGGTCCGTTACTGTAGGCCAATTGAGCAAGGTGGTGAATCGGGCTAGTGGGCCTGAACTAAGGGCCCATATCAAAATTGTAGGCTTGAATCTTGTTCTAATCATAGAAAAAGGATCCTCCTAAATAAAGTTTGTCATGAGTCATGCATTACTTGTGTTGTGCTGTGTTTTGTTATGGAGCTTTTTTAATACTTCAATGTATATGCATGTTGGAACTAATTCTTGTGTAGTTGTTGTGAAAGGAGAGAAAAAACATGAGTTCCTTGTTTTAATTTAAGCTCAAGCTAGGAGTTTAGTTTAGTTTTAATTGGTAGATTATGCAAATCGACATAACTTTGATTTTTCTTAAGTGTTGACCCTTCATTTAAGTGCATGAGGTTAATGGAGTGGCACTTAGTGTTTGCTAGTATGGGTGTGATTAGCATGCTAGTATATTTGAGCCAGTCTTCTTGCTCCAACGGGTTTGTCCATATTTCAAATTCCTCTTCTAAGTTGACGCTCTTTACCAAAACAAAAGCACTCACTGACTCATCGCTTATCTTGTTTTGGATTGGGTCTCTGTATTCTTGATGTTGGAATGTTTTCTTTAGTTGTTTGTATGCTACACATATTTTTCACTTCATGTAATACCTAAATGTCAACTTTCAATAGAAATGGAACTTAACCTAACAAAGTGGTTAATTATGTAATGCAATGAGGGGCTAGTCTTAAAAATCATTAGTGAAAATGCATGTGCAGACTACGAAAAGGATTAAAAAATTACCAGGCAAGATTTTAAAAATAAAATCAAAATGCTAGATACATATTTCATATAATTTGTAAAGAACAAATTTAATAAGTATGAAAATTTAGTTTTTGAAATTACTAAGAAAAATAATGACATTTTTTTAAACAAATGTGGGTTGATTTTTTACTCATGAGCCTTTTAATCCAATAGATACAAAAAATAAAAGAGAGAAAAATAACGTAGATTACATTTATTTTCCCTTTAAATATAAGATAAAGGATTGCAATTTAAGATTAAAAGATTGGTCTTGATTTTTATAAATTTGTAAAGATTGAGAAGATAAATTTGGATTAGGAGTTATTATTATTATTATTGGTATAAAATTATTGTGGTTCACCTTTTTTTGTAAATAAAAAGATTAATTTGATCACCCATAACAATCATTTTGTTATTATTTACATGTGATACAAAATAAAAATTTAAATGTTAAATAACTAATCGGGGATTATTTTTGAAACATTATAGGATCTAGTTACTGTTGATTATTGTAATTGAAATTCAAAAATATAAAATTTTTACTAATTTTCTCCTCTTGTGTTTTTATTATCAATGATAATCGTCAATAGACAAACATGACATTTCTTATTATAGAAACGTGTTGGATGCTATAGGAGGTCATGGTTACCTTCTTAAGCTTTTTGGTTAGTTTATATGTAGTAGATTTAGAAATGAAAGTTTGAAAGAAAAGTACTTAATTATCCTTTTTTTAACTTAAAAAAAGGAAAAAAAGATATTTTGGGACTTTCATTAAAATCCAATCTATGAGGTTGTGTGTTTCTTTAATATAATAGATTTCAATCATAAAAAATGATAAAAAGTGTACTTAGATGGTGGTTCAATGGTCGAGAATAACATGTATGATTTCCACAATTGATTGATTTGCTTGGGTGTGGATGCATGCATCCCATGGTTTGGACATAAGGAAATCATTGGCAACTAATCATTGTCCCCATCCTTAAGGCTCTATTTGGTTTACAGGAGTTCTAATTCCAATGGGAACTACTAATCCTGAGTTGGAATTTCTAATGCTGGAGTTGTAATTTATAGTGTTTGGTTTGTATTGTTGGAATTCAAAATTTTCTATTTGGTTTGCATTAGTTGGAATTCTAGAATTGGTGGTGGTGATGGTGATGGTGGTGGCAATAGCAGCAATTGTGGTGATGGTGGTGGCTATGGCAGTGGTGGTGGTTGGTAATAACGTATGGTGGGTGACAACAATGGTAGTGGATTGTGACAATGGTGGTGGGCAGTAGTAGTGGAAGACGACGGTAGTGACAACGATGGTGGTAGTGTTGGCGATGATGATGGTGGCCTCGACGGTGGTGATGATGGCAACGATGGTGGTGGTGATGACGAAGGTGATGGTGGTGATGGCAGTGATTGTGGTGGTGGTGGTGGTACTGGTAGTGGTGGTAGTAGTGGCGGCAACGGAGGTGATGGTGACGACGATTGGAGTAATTCCAAATGATGGAGTTGGTACTCCCCTTGACTTTGGAGGAAAACTAACTCCTATTTCTACCCATTTTCAATCAACTTTCCATAGTTGACTCAAACCAAACACTTGGAATTAGGAGGAATTCCTTCTAACTCCTTGGAATTCCTTCTAACTTCTACAAACCAAATAGACCTTAAGTCACAAGAGCTTTGATGACTAATTTCAATGTCTTTCCTTGATTGAGGATGTCACTGGGTTTGAGTTCAACCATGAGCTGCAAGCAAATGCTTCCTCAGTATTTTCATTCGTAATAAAAACTCCTCTTACAACTTTCTACCTCATCAACAATAGGTGATATAGAAACTTGCATGCTCTCAAGCAACATCAACCACAACAGTTGAAAAGGAGCCCACCTGCAATTGTCCTTAATCTCTCCACTCATAACCACTGGATTTTTAGTTGGGTTGTAGGTTCAAATTCCATTGGGTGTAAATCTTTTTGACAAAAAGAAAATCCATTGGATTTTCAAAGTTCAATTATGTAAATATGACGTTTGAGAACATTCCAACAAATATATTTAGGTCTTGTTTGATTACCATGTAAAACTATACTTTTTACTAATAATCTAGTTTTAGAAAATATAATTTTTTTAAATTAATTAATACCATTTGGATACTAATAGAAACTTTAATTTAAAACTATGATTTAGGGTTAAATCAGAGTTTCGAGAAAAAGATATCTGGTCTCTTCATATTTTTTTTGCAAAACTCTGTTTTTCGAGCACAACCACCATTAATACCCCTACAGTGTCTGGTTCTCCATTGGCGTCATCACAATTAGTAGCTTTCGACCATCAGCCTCACCCTCCCCCCACCCCATCGCTTGCTCGCTCCCTCGCCTCGAGCACCATGGACTTGATCTCCTCTGCCCCCACGGTGTCGACCACCCCACTCCCCTACCTAACCCCAACTCCTGGATCTCACCTCCTCATGGTAGATCCCAACTCGAAGGCAAAGTCCCACTGGTGGTGGTGGTGCTTCACATACGCTCAGCCGAGCAAGAAGTTAAGTAGGAAGAAGAGGGAGAAGCGCAAGGTCGACCTCTTCCATGGCACCGAGGATGGTTTGTGGGAGGAGCAAGAGAAGGAGAGGTGTCATCCCAAGACAAGGACGAGCAAGAGTGGTGGCACCAATGAGGGAAGGAGAGGGAGAAGCGTAGGGCCGACCTCTTTGGTGGCGGTTGGAATGACTCTTCATAGGAATCATGGGGTTTCTTGAGAAACTTGTGTGGTATGTGGGGTGAGGTGGTGGATGATAACTCCTCCGTCAGCATTGGACCAATATTAAAATTGCCATGGTTTTTTTAAATTTAAACAACATCTTAAAACTATTTTTTAAGATAAAAAGATATATTTTGATCCAAACACTTTGTCAAACTATAGTTTTTAAATTTTTTTGTGTGTAAAGAAAATAAAAAAAAAAGTATTTTCAAAAATATAATTAGAATCCTAGGATTCATCCAAATAGGTCCTTAAAGAGTTAACTTTTAAATAGTTTTTTTGCTTGCATTCCTTGGTAAAGTTGCCTATGTACATGGGTCCTTGGAAAACACCTATTTACTTGCATAAACACATATAATCAAAATCTTATTACTAGAGGTCTGAATTGAAAGAAAAAGAAGAGGGGAGATTGATTTCTAGGGTTTTGGATGGAAAACAAGAAGGGAAACGAATGTTTAGGGTTTGGATGTGATTTGAGTTTCAAAATGGAAATGGATTACTAGGGGTTTTCAAGGGGAAGAATGCAAAGATGAAAATTTAAGGTTTGAGTTCGATTTTTACTTCAAAATGGATACAAATTGTAGTCGATTGTGACAGAGACTACAACTTAGTGGCGATGGGTTGGTAACTTCACAGCTAGGGTAAGGGATCTATCTAAGTTATTAGAAGAGAGGTAACTATAAGAGTATTCTAGCACATCAAATGAATTTGGAAGGTCACATAAGTAAATAGGTGTTTTCCGAAGGTATACTGGTGAATAGGCAACTTAATAAGGACATGTAACTAAAAAACCTTTTAAATAAGTTGAACATCTCCACACTATAAACAAAAACAAAACTAATCGATTTTATGGCTTAAGCGCATATATGAATCTAATAAAATACAACTAGAATATGATCAGAGTTCAGATATCATAGTGTTCCTGTATTATACAATGTATTACAGGAAATATCCTAACTAGGATATGATAAAGAGAGTATAATTGTACTTTTTTATACAAATGTTCCAAAGAGTTAAGCTAAAGGAAGTGATTCTACATCCTTGAAGGAATCAGAGGGATATTATTCTGAAAATAAGCGGCAGCTGCTGCAACTCCACTCCCCAACTTAACTGGGTAACCGACATCTTTGAGTATCATCTCCACGCCACTTAAGCAACCTAGCAATTGCAGCTGCACAAGCATAAAAAAAAAGTCACAAACCAAAAGATAAATGAAGGTTCTCCTTTAGTATGCCATCTTTGAAGGATACAGTATATGAGCCAATAGGCAAATTATTTTAATTTGGAGGTAATCTATGAGGGTAGGTCTATTTATAGTTTTTTTTAGCAATGAATCATCTTACATTAGTTTGATTATTCTAAATCAATTGTCATTCATTTGAATATAAAAACTTTATATCAATCTTAATTGTTTTCTATTATCTGAAACTTAATTGGATGCTAAGAGCTACCACATACAAAATATATTTTATTGTAGAGGTAAATGAAGGTAATTAGAGAACAGTTTTGCTTTTGAACTCTTGAATATTGGACAAAAGTTCCAAGTAATCTTAAGGAAAGTTCCTATTTTTGTTTGAATCTGATTCTTGTTAGATGACAGAAAAAAATCCTTATGTTAGGTTGGTGTCCTTAGGAGAATTTGAACATCTTAGGTAGTGTTTGGAAATACTTTTTTACACCAACTTATTGCATTAAACGTTTATTGTCTAATAAACATTATCAAATGATGCCAACTTGTCTAGCTTTTCCAAAAAAGTTGACTATATTTTTTAGTTCATTTTAAGCTATTAGATAGTTTTTTAAAAAGTTAATGGGTGTTAACTTTTTGAAAAGCTATGAATATTAATCATAGCTGTTCAATTAATATCATCAGAAATTAATTTTAATTACAAAATGAACCTAAGGCAACGATGGCAGTGGATGGTGGTGGGTGGTGGTAGTGGAAGGTGGCGATGAGCGGTAAACGATAGATGGTGGCGATAGTGGACGGTATTGGTGGCAACGACAAATGGCATCAACGGTGGGCGACGACGATAGGTGGCGGATAGTGACAGCGATGAGCGGTGAACGGTGACGACGATAGGTGGCTAATGGTGGTGGCGATAGTGGACGGTTGGCGGCGACAGCAAGGGTAGATGGGAGATAGACGGTGATGACAAGTGGTTGATGACGATTGGCAGCGACAATGAGGGTAATATAGTCTTTTGATTAAATTATAAGTACTTATTAGACATACGAATCAAATAAGCTTTTCTTTACCTCCATAAAAACTATAAATAATATAGCTTAATAACAAGCTCACTTTTCCCAATAAGCTATGCAAGAAAAAGCATTTTCAAATGCAATAGCGAAAATACTAACAAAATCAAGTAGGAGGTTACTTGCACTTAGTTACATCTAATAGCCTTAGAGTCAATTACAGATTGGCACAGGTTTCTTCAAAGTGCCACTGTAAGTTTCTATGAGAACATTTGCTTTGTAAGAATTACAAATTTTGTTTTCATTGGACTCTTGACTTGATATTTCAAATCTAAGGTAACGTTTTTTTTCTTACTGGCATATTTGAAAAAGCTCGTTTTTTTTCAGCTACTTCCTTTGAGAGCTTATTTTGGGAATTTATATGCAATGGGATAATCTTGTTTAGATGCAATAACATGTGAAGTAGCGTTTTTCTATAAAATGACCAAATTACCCTTAATATATATGATTGCATAACATGAAAACCCTAGCCCATATATCTACCTTTCCACTTCTCCACCTCTCGAAACCCCTTATAATGCTTTCGTTCGCCTACCCTCTCCAATGGCTTTGCCTGACCACTCCCATGGCCCCTTCTGCCTCTCCACCCCTCCAACAGCTCCTTCTGGCTCTCCATTCCTCTGATAACCACCTCCTTCGACTACCTTTAACACCGCTCTAGATCTTCCCCTCCACAAGCTTGATGACCCATCACCTCTCCACACCTCTATCGGAGCCCCCAATAGACGTCCAACAGATCCTCCAATAGATATCCATTGGAGACTCCAATAAATGACCTCCAACTATGTTACCTCCTTTGAGAAGAAACCTGTTCCTCCAACTCCACTTGTGAAAGGATGGGAGAAAGGGTTTCTAGATTGTTTTGCTCGATAGCAAAATATGTAATTAATGATTGGTTGTTTTCAAATATCATTCATTCAAAGAGGGTAAAATAGGAAATAGATGGGAAAGAACCTGATGTTTTTTAAAAAAGTTCTCTCAGCTAGAGTTTTATTTTTGATGTGTTTTATGGATTTTACACATGAGATAAATGCTAGTGTTTTTCAATAAACTAGCCTTTTTTTCCTTATTTAGTTCAACTTTTTTATCCAAACCAGCTTATTATGAATATGTTGGAGCAAAAAAATCATTACCAAATGTGGCCTAAGTTTTTTAACTATAACGTTCAATTTTATTTTGAGGATTGAAGCTACAACACTTGATTTCTAGAGTATTGGATTCTAGGATTTCAAGTTTGTTCCATAAAGGACACTTTGAAGGTTAGTTCCCAAAACTTGAGAAACTCCTACATTAAATCCCTCATTTTTTTAGTGAAATTTATTTTGACTTCTCCATGAGAAACCAAATAATCCCAAATGGAAGAAACTCCTTCCATCTCCTTACAGCTCCTATTGGATGTCGCAAACCAACACAGACCCTGAAGTAACAAGATTGGAAAACCTCAGAGCTACAAAGTCAACAATAACTGAGTAGAACTATTCTAAAATAAAATAAGGATAAATTAATGGGAGTTTTTTTAATGTAGGTGCCTACATATCAGAAGTATATATGCACCCCTTTGTTTTTCATAAATACATAAGAGAGAAGAAATAATCATATAGATATACTTATTAGATATCCATAAATACATTGTGAGATTTTCATTTAAATTAAATAACTATTGATCCTTGATCTAAAAGTCTTAAAATTCAATATAGTTTGTTAAATTCTAATAGTTAAATTTTAGATTAAAAATTAATAATGAATACAACTTAGATTAGGATGAAACTTTAACCCATAGTAGATTATCTTATAGATTAAGTAATTATATAATTAATTTTTTTTTTTATAATAAAAAAATATAAAAACAATTTGGTGTCTACAAAAAAAATTTCTTGTAGGCACCTACACAAACCATTTTCTGTAAAATAATACCTCATTTAAGTTGCCAAGATGACCTATTCTGAACACCTTCCCAGCAACTTTATTCAAACCCAGACCCAAGGTCAAGTTGTATCTCTTCCACGCCCTCTTGACAACTTCAGCACTATCAATATAAGGTGGAACCATCACTGCAGTGACGGTGTTACTGTACCATTCCTCATCCTGTGTGCAGTTCTTTAAGCCCCATGCCTCAACAGCATGCCTGCACGTAAAATAAGATATCACTCTCGTCATCTTTCATAAGAAAATTTGAAAGGCATGACTGCCACAATTTTCACTTCTAGTTTAATTAAACATTTTTGTTTTGTAATCACATTTTTAAAGCAGGGAATTTGCAATTGCTCAGGCCTTGTTGGTACTAAGAAGATCACTTGGTCTAAAGATATGCTACAGGTTTTGAATGTAATAGAAGCAAGAACAATTAAGAAGATTTACCTTGTTGCTTTTCCCATGCGAGTATGCCTCTCGATCACATTATCTAGACCTTCCTCAAATATGAGATCTAAAGAAGCCTTAAGTCCATACAAGAGTTGGATGGATGGGGTGTAAGGCCAGTAAGTTCCCATCTTATAGAACTTCAAGTAGTCTTTCCAGTCAAAGAATACTCTCACAGATTTGGCTGTCTTTGATGCCTCTAAAGCTTTTGGACTTGCACATATAATGCCTAATCCAGTTGGCAGAGAAAGAGCTTTCTGAGATCCAGTTAAAGCTACATCAACTCCCCATTCATCCATACGGAAATCAAGAGCACAAATTGATGATACTCCGTCAACAAGCAACAAAGCTGGATGTCTGTACTCATCTGAAAAACAATGAACATACTTACAGTAATCCAAATGAGTTCTGATATATTGTTGTAAATTGCAATAGCAGAAGTGTCCTAAACAGGACGCTTTTTCTCCTGACTAGATGAGTTTGGAGGAACTACAGGTCTTACATGAATTGTGAAATACTTCTAATTTTCTAGGAAATTGCTGTTGATAGCTAGTGCAGTAACGACATCTCTCAAGTTAGGGGTTCAAAGATTAACGAAACATCCTAGTATGTGACCAATGAACTTCTATTTTAAGAGGATATGACAAGCATTTTCTTACAAATTTGAATCAAAGCTCGGAGGATGAAAGCAACTTCGATCACATTATTGTTTAAGTTGAAACATGTTTCTCTGACATCTGACAAAGTCTAGTCAAATCTTTCAAGAAAAAACTCAACAGAGTTTGAGTGTAAATCTATAGGAAGAAATGATCAAACCAGTAAATATGGCTAAGATGCCCATAACTTCACGTGAAGGTCCAATGAAAAGTGAATGAACACATCCATGCTTACCAAGCAATTTCCTTACAGAGGCCAAATTGTTGGTTACTCCAGTTGCCGTCTCGTTGTGAACGATACATATAGCTTTGATGGTATGCATTGTGTCTGCAGCCAACTTTGAAGCAAGAGCTTTAAGATCGGCCCCTCTTCCCCACTCACTTTCTATGACATCGACATCGAAGTTGAGGCGTTTCTGTTGATCGATCCACAGCAGGCTGAATTGACCAATGAGAAACGACACGATCTTATCACCAGGCGATAATGTGTTTGTAAGGGCACTTTCCCATGCTCCGGTTCCTGGAACATAAACATCACAGTTGTTTAGCACTCTGTGAATGAGAAAAAAATACACAAAATCCAGACAGGATATGAAATTTAAACAGGAAAAGAACAAAGAAAGGTTGATATCATTATCTTTAGAGATCGTTACTTTGTGAGTATTATAAAATTACGCAATTTGTAAACTCCTACTGCTATAAACAATTTCAACTGTTGCTACATTCGTGCATTGACCAAATGACGTGGTTTTGTTTCCATAAGCACATACATAAATTTGCACAACGTTTTACTGGGAAATGCCCTGCATCATATTCCATCAAACAAGTTCAGCAATTAGCAAACTTGTGTTGCTAAAACTCCTGTGTACTTTCAGATTGCTTCTAAGTTGTAACACTATTCACCACCTATCACAGTTAGATTCGAATGTGCTTGATAAGGAAAAATTAATCAAAATTTATGGCCAACAGGCAGCATCATTTAGTCTACAATCAAATGAAAAAAATAAGAACATATCAAAGAGACAGCCAGCAAATCATGAATTTAGGCAAGTAACTTGAGCTGAAAAAGAAACTCAGAACATAAAATGTAAACCTGTGGTAGGTATAAGAAATGGAGTTCCGCTTGTAGACTTGAAGATTTTCTTAACATCCTCAAGAAGAACTTTTGTCAAGGCAGGCACGGCAGGGGAGCGGTAGTCCTCGTTGTTCCTGTTCATTGCTCTAATTACAGGCTCTGGGATGTTCACAGGCCCAGGAACAAACAGATGATGCCTTCCAGGAGCATACATGTAATCCATGTTTTTCCTTCACAGCAACAACCAAAATCTTTATATCAGACTACTTTCTTCTTTTGTTTACAGTAAACCACATCAACGAAAGTTTTCTCCCTTGCAATAGAAGTTCAGATATTGAAGTTGTCTTCTAAAACATATAGGAATAGATAACTAAAACCCAACTATTAACTCCATGTACAGTTTTACCAGAAAAAGCCACCTGTAGATTCAGAGATTGTCAAAAGCATGTGAAGAAAAGGTATCAACCATCCAGGGAAATCAAACTTGAACCGTATGCAGCTTTCGAAAGAAATCTAAACCAGAAAAATACGCTAGTCTAACTATGTCCGTCTTTTGTTTGTAAACTATGCCATGCAAGTCTTGTTATAACATCTACTTTGCAAGATCAGGATTCATGAAAGGACAAAATATACTATAGAATTTAGCATTCATGAAAGGGAATCTAAAACAAGAAATCCACAATCTGTGTGGATGAACTTCTTAAATAAAAATATATGCAACATAGACAACTACAATTAGCACCCAGGATGCAGCAGCTTGAGTGAAATCCTCCAAAATGGGAGAGGTCCGAAGTTCAAATCCTAGCATCTTATGTGGTACGTTCACTGCCTAAACTACTAAATCATATGGAAAAAGTGCAACAAATTTCAACCACATGAAAGACCCTCCCTCCCTTTTTTTCCCCTTTGTGAATGAAGCACCAGTCCATTGAAGTCCTTCACCACCACCCAAAATAAAAGAATACAATAGATTTGTTGATCAGAAGCTAACCAGAAGGCCAAAATACATAACCACATGCCCTTCCAACTATACCATGATACTATTTTACTAAACAAGAAAGCTAGCTAGTAATATAACAGTGGAGCAGCAAGGATTATTAATTCACAGGGATGATGGTAGAACAGTTACCTTTCTCTATGTTACAAGTTGCCAACCTCGAACTGACAGAAAGAACCCTCGGTTCACTCACTCTCAACTCAACCTCCAACTTTGAAGTAGGAGTGGAAGGGAGGAGTTGGAGAGGATCATCTCTTGTTTTGTGGGCTATAAAAGCACAGGAGTAGTGGACGTGATAGCACCCGGAGGAGGGGATTCTGGGGCTGCCAGCCCGTGGGGCCCACTCTCCGTCAGACGTGGCAGATAAGAGATCCATGCAGGCCATGAATCCATCGTGCGGATGAGAGCGAGTAGCTGTAGTGGGGCCCACCAAGATACTGACGTCCCCATAATTAAATTAGTTAAATTAGCGTCTTCTTAACTAAGTTAAATAATTTTTATATATTTAAAAAAAATTACTTTTTTCCTTTATAAATTTATTAATTAATTTTGAACTGTTTCAAATGATTTTCCATTGATTGAACAATTGTAAATAAAATCTCTTTTTATTGATTGGGTGATTTTGGGTGCTTCATTGCATTTATTGGATTTTCTAAAATAGAACCTATTGAGCATGAGAAAACATAAATTTCGAAATTCCTTTTTTCCTACAATCTTTACAATATTGTGATTAATTATTTTACAGAAAGCTAAAGAGAGATTTTAGATTTGTTTTCTCCTATCTCTTGTGGTTATTGTAATGATCCAACCTCAAGTCATTATTTTTCAACTTAGTCATAGTTTTTTTTAAAAATTATATTAACTATGAACTAAATCCAATTATGAGCAACATAAATAAAACTTTATTAACTGAAATAAAATTAAACTACTAAACTCTTACCAGGATCCTTAATGTGTGGCAGAGTGACTTTAGCTCTTCATGTACTAGTAAGTTCCTATCTTTGTCTTGCATCTACGAAAACATTAAAAACAAACACATGTAAGTAACTCCTGAAAGGTCACCCAACACACACCTCACCTAAACACATACACACACACAACTCTGGCATCTCTGCTAGATGTTACAACACTATAATTGGCAATTCATTATTACCCAATAAGCAATAAACTCTTTAAAAACATTTCTTTTAAAAACTTGTTTTTTTCTTTCTTTTCAAAACTATATGCATGTCTTTTAAAACTTTATGCATACTTGAAATTACTATTCCTGCTAATCAAGTCCAAAATCACATTAAAACCCACAGCCTAATTCCACACACACTCTTTGTGTAGATTAGACAACCAACGATGTCTGAACACCCTTATTAGTATCCAAACCAAACCACAATAATACACAAAAAATCAGTACAGAGCCACAGCTTCAAAACCACAGTTTACTCTAGATCAAAATTACGGAGTCACTGCTCTAAAACACCATGCCATGATAGACGTAGCACCACGACCTCCTCTAGGCCAGTAAAACCACAAGTCAAACAACGTGTTATGTTGCTTAACGCCAAACAATCGACATGCGGCCACAAAAAGTTTACTGAAGTACTACCAATGGTGTCTGCACTACGGCGGTAAACTACCCCATGTAGGAGTCGAACCACCTCGACCGTAACCTTGCTATATCATAGCTCACACACATAGGGTGTGTTCTCTAATGCCCCTTGGTGCTAGAGAATTTGAGACCTCCTACCCTAGGCCCAACCAGCACTAACACTAAGGGAAACCCAGGTCTTTCTCACCTCAGGGCCCTCTGGTGCCCAGCCACAGTAACTCGGCAATGACGACCTTGAATGCGTCCCGGACCTCTCAGGGGTCTTTTGGTATGGTCCTTCAGCTACGTGGTTGCTACTAGTCTCAGTACCTGTACTAGCTAGGATATCACGTCCAGTTACACAGAGGTCTTATACCGTTTGGGTCCGCTGCCATGATACCATTATATACAGTCAGTATCCTGGGTTTTCGGTATCCGAAGCAAGTGGAGTGTCATACCTCTAAGTCTAGTCGGCACCTCGACCCATAGACTTCAGCCTCGGTCTCGTGAACGACAATCCAGGAGTATCATACCTCCAAGATCCAGTAAATACTTGCCTCAACCTTTTAGTCTCACTACAAATAGAAAACACCCGAAAACCTTTGCAAATGGTGCACTTCTTTTCTAAATCCTTTTGAAACCATTTTTGAAGACACTTTGAGAATTATCTCTTAAATACCACACAATATTGTATTGAGAAATACTTTCAAAATCCTTTGTGTAGATATCCTGATTTTGAGGTGACTCATAGATAAACTTTCCAGATGTTGCTTTGGATGTGGCAAACCTAATCCCATTAGCTAAACCAATTCCAAACCTATGGTAGGTCCACAGCCTAATTAGAAATTCAAACAGATAGGGGAGAGCACCAAGCTAGAGCACCAAGCCAGAGCACCAAGGTAGAGCACCAATATTGAGCACCTAGCTTTAGCACCTAGCTAGCACACCAAGCCAGAGCACATAAGTGGCGCACTTAGCTGGAGTACCAAGCTGGCGCACCAACCTGGCGCACCAAGCTGGCGCACAACCACTTCTCAGGCTGCTGGTTGCTGGCTTTCCACCTCCCATGTTTGTAACCTTTGCCAACGAATATGCCATGGAATCTTCCCAGACTTTTTGTTTACAAGGCTGCTTGTATTCTCTAGGAGTTACCCATGAGAAATCCCTATATAAGGACAACCATAGGCAACCATTTGGGGGCCCCCTTGAAGAAGGTCTAGTGCAAGTTATCTACTATTTTCTGCAATCCACTGTCTTTTCTCTCAAGCACTCTCTTATATTTTGAAGCATTGCCAGCCCTTCCAAAGCAACAAGGATTCCATTATCTTTGATATCTAAAGAAGGAACACCTTGGGAGGTAGGTCCTCTCTTTCCCTTCTTCTTTAATTTCAGCTCTTGCACCAAGATAAAGCATGCGTTGAACTTAATATATAATCTGATTTTTGATGTTTATATAAGAGATTTTTATGATAAAATGTTGATTTCATATACAAGATGTCTTGCATGTAGGATCCATATGTTAAAAATCTG